>JAHZMW010004046.1:0-12945 GCA_027743745.1 Alloscopus bannaensis
TATACCTCCCCCCGGGGGGGAAGTTTCCCCCAGGGGGAGGGTTGGTCACATATGATATATCATTCGACTCGAAATTTTATGAGGATTCCAAATATATATACATCTTTTGGCCAGCATAGCTGTAGAATAAGTAGCGCAAGCGTTATGTCAGAAAAATACTGTGCAGAGGTACATGCAACGCGTGCAGGTACATTTACAACAACACTCCATTTAGTGTATAGAAAGCGAAAGAGAGATGATGGATCTACGTAGCGTGTGAGAAAGCCGAGAGAGCCGAAATGCATGGGAGTTTCTAACCATTTCAGAACGAGTGTCTCTTGCTCCACACATGAAAAACTCTACGATGGGATGTGTGTATAGAAGGAGGCCACCAACAAAATATTCTAGCATCCAGCAAAATCCACCTAATCTAGTGTATGCAGACATGTAAAATCCATTTTTTCCTCAACAACCACCACCACAAACAACACTACTACTACGGCCACTACTTGTTCTCACTCGCTGCCTTGCGCTTGTTCCTTTTTTTACAACTTACTCCATTACCATGCCCAAAAAACTACACCATAGCATGTCACTCAGGCATACGCACACACACACACAATCACATTTCACATAGATTTTCTCACTCATTTCCATTGAGCTCGCTCACTTCTTAAAAAGTCAGCAGACTTTGTTGTATCTACATCAGCGTGTGCACATGCTATAGGAAAAATCATACATTAGTCAAGCACAATGTGCTGAGCATCCACCTTCATCTCTCACTGACTCTATAAAGCGTCTCTCATTTATGTGAGTGTGAGAGAAAACCTTATTTGCCTTTCAGTTTCAATTCAGGCTCGCTTCTCAGAGAGTCTTTTGCCGATATATGCATCTCTGTCTATGAGGGAGCAAATGGGACATGCTGATCTCGCTCAGGTTGGCTATATATGTACTTGACTCAAACAAAAATTCACTGCATGCACGAGTTTCATACGCCCGATCCGATCAGCACTAGTACGACCGACACACTCACGTTCGGAGATACGTTGAGTTTTTTTTCTCTCTTCTTCTCTACGTGGAACGTTCATCCTGAAAAAAAAAGTATGAATGTGCTTTGTAACGTGACGGGGATGAGAGGAAGAAAGCAGAAGACTTTCAAACGCACATACCTCCGTAATATGTCTTTTTGATGAACGAGAGAGAAAGAAGGAGAATTAAGAGGAGATGGGTAGCATTTTACTTCACGTTCCTCCTCAACTAACTAGTGTTGTGGACCGAAACGAGAGTGTGGAAACTTATATGGACGTCTTGCAGAGAGTTGAAGGAGCTCCTTCAGAGAGTGAGAGTAATCAGTAATGGAATGGTGTGTAGAGCCCACTGCCTCCATGCGTTTTGTCGACAAACGGATCTTGACAAAATAGGTGACTAATAAGGGAGAGAGAGAGAGGAGGCAGTCGCTGGCGAGTTTTGGCCGACAGGAAAACGTGCATATCAAAAAATTTGTACAAATAACTAACTCGGCATATCTAGACAAAGTGGTAGTATGCATGGAGTCACTCTCTCTCTCTCTCTCTCTCTCTCTCTATCGGGTAGAATTCTAGATGCTTATGTGATATAATGATGCTAAATAGATTTCTTTCCTTTCCACCCGCTCTTCAGGCGTGTATAATGTAGCATCGAAAATTTTTATATAAATGGCAGGAACGTGTCTTGTGTGCTTAATATTAAACAAACAGCCAGTTTTCGGGTGTACACAGCGTGTTATGCTTTATTTGTGTGTATTCTTCATCGTCCTTAAGGTAGTTCTTCACTCTCAAGGTACATAAACATTAGCGCATCTTGCTGCTCAAAAGAAAGGTCAGGTCACCTTTAATTCCATTCGTTTGAAGTTTGTTCGTTGTGCACACTGACTCTTCAAACCGACGGGATATGAGAAGGGGAAATGTTTGAAAATTAGAAAGATGAGACTCGGTGATGAGAGCTCTTAACATTTTTTCACCGTGTTAGCAAAAATCTAGAAAGAAAAACCTTTGAATATCATCGTCGACGTCGTTCTCTCTGTTCTTCTTCTCAGCTTCTTGGGAGCTTTCCGTGAAGCATCATAATCATAATGATTCCTTTCTGCTTTTGAGATGAGCAACTCACTTGAAAGTGATACTCGACGGGAAAAAAGGTACCGTGGATACATAATTCCACGTCTTATCACATTTTAATACTCTCGTGTGTTGTAATCTTCCTTATTATCGTTTTCGCTCATCAACATGTTTTTTTAGCTAAAGAGAGCATTTAAGAGGTAAGGTACACGCGTATATACGGATGATGCTGTCCATACGTAAAATTTAAGTGTGGTGTGGACATGGTGTGAATATGCATACACCTTGCCTAAGAACATGCATGCAAAAAGTGAAGAAAAAAATCAGAAACCTACACACAAATACACGTCACACACTAGACCAACATCCTCCCATAATATTTCACTGCTATTTGCATGGAATGAATACCTCAGTTAAAACGCTTTTATTCGAGACTTCACACACCAACTTTTCCCCTCTTCCCTGCATTGAGGAAACATGTGTAAAGAATAGTATGTACATCCAGCGAGAATATTTTATTATAATGTTGCAGTTGGATATCAGAAGCTTTGGATAACCGATTTTTCTATACAGTTTTTTCACGTACGAGCATTATTGAATTTCGTTTCCTACGGAATGTTCCACTTTGCGTATTTCATAAATGATGACGGTAATGATGAGCTTTCAATGGGAAAAAAACATACGACGGAAAACAATGTACCACTCATTGCGTATGAAGGAAGGAGTGGATTTTGTAGAGAAATTGATTTGAGAGTCTGTTAATATGCCTGTAAATGCACCACCAACATTGGAATAGGCCAAGAAAGTGAAATTCTGCAAACAGGGCCAAGCATCATCTGCCTACATCAAACATCCTCGTGCATCACCAACACAATAATATCAACTATTATTACTTGCTCGCATAAATAATATTCCATGTCAACTTTGTGCAGTGCACACAACTATCTGCATGAGTTTGTGGGACGACCACGGGAATGGGACTACATAGTAATCTGAGCATTTCAGAAAGCATGTTTTTTCAATGAGACTGCATTCGGTTTACGTGTACTCTGACGCGTACACCTTTACAAGTGTATGTGTGCACAATTATGTAGAATATTCTCATGCATTCACTCGATGAACCTCATTGCAAAATTTGATTAAGTGGGTGGTCCCGAGCTACATATAATAATGTTCTGCCCAAAAGATCAGCAGCGAAGCAAGGTTTCCTGTTTTTTCTCTCTTTCGACTCTTTGTCGAAATAGAAAATCGAAGGAGAGAGAAAATCATGTTTTGTTCCTAAATGACACTGAGGATGAACGCATTCCCGAAATTCCGCCGAAGCTCTGATTACATTGCGTCTCCAGCGGCGGAGAGCAACAGCCCAAAGTCGCTTGTTCAACACGGGCATGCTTTGTCGTTCAATTGGTTTCCATATTATTGAGACTCAAACTTTGGCTCTTTGTCATTGTTGAATGCTACCTGCACATTGGAAATGCAATGATGAATTTCTCTGTGAGAGTGGAGTATCATCCCGGATTTCTTGCTAATTCAAACATTTTTTTGGCTGTATTAATGGAAATTGGATTCGTCATTTGTAACTCCAGCGTCTCATCTGTGCAGGATTCAAAGGATGTGCACAGGTGTTTCCAGGAGTAAGAGTCATCACGACGATGTCATGCATAAAATGGAGTAATACATACTACCAGTGTCTGGCTCAACACTTGTAATGCACTGCTTTTTAAAACATTTTTTCCCAATTCACATCAAAGCCTATCTACTAATGCCTACACCTTCAGTTTGCAGTCGCACACCTAATATATTTGTCTGTGTTCACCTTTTTTTCTGTTATTTTTACCTTGTGTGCAAATCGACATGAAAAATAAATGACGGAAAGATGAGAGGGGGAGTTGCTTGATGCAGAAATGTTCACACGTGTGTACTACCACACACATCTCCCAAAGTAGATTGGATTGCTCAACACAGAGCGATTGCACATTATTTTTAACTACCTCTCTCCCTAGCTCTCTTGTTCTCGTACTCCTTGCATGTCATCCAAAAGCAGAGTTGTCATTGATGAAGCAACTTCGTCGTGCCTTTTTGCATCAAATCTCACGTACGTCCCCTTCTGGAATTTGTGAGCATGAGTGTGCGATGATGAAAGAAAGCTCTCACACACTTTGAGAGAACAAGGTTACCTAAGCAGTAGCATCATCATTATTATCATCTAAATACGCTTTTCTCCATACGAATAGAAGATGGGTGAGGAAAAATGAGGATTTTAAGCATCCAGCTTTCTCTGTGTGAGATAAATTTGTTCTGACCAATGCCTTCGTTCTCAGTGCGCTGCTCACACCGCTCCTGAAGTATATATTGTTCTCGGCAAAAGGTTGTGATGCGATGACGATGATAGTTTTCTCTTGCAGAATTTAATTCCATCATCACCGTCATAGTTTATGATGATACTGATATCACTACCCCACATTTAAGTGTTTGCTCACAAGCTTGCATTGTGCATATACACTCATGAAAATTCTCTCGCTTATAATTATCACCATCATCATCACTCATAAAAACGTTTACCACAAAAGCCCGTCGTGCAAAAAGTATGAACATATAAGGAAATTACAGGAACTGAAATGAGCGCTGTTTTTTGTACTAAATATTTTGCGAAAAATAGCATTTTTTAAATATTTCAGTAGGCGTATGCACATAGTTTATTGCACACACACATAGACACGTGCATGCAATCTGCATACAATATCGTGTGCCTTCTTATTATACTCCCTCTCTCCCCACGTTTTCTCTGTCCAGCGACAGAGAGTAAGTAATCAAGCCAAAGTGATGCCATAAGATGAGAGACCTGTGCTGAAGCTTACACACCGCACAATTCCAATATGCGAGCAAGCCGCAGATACTGCCATCATCGCTAGGCATTTCCATGATTAAGGCAGCCAATTAAGGGCTAATGGCAATGCAAGTGGTGGTGGTAGTTATGTGGATGTGATGAGATGTTGATGACGATGCTATATGAGTGGCCGTGAGTCACCTTCTTTATTTCACATATCGCTCATGTAGGCATACACATTCTTATTTTGTTCTATTTTCCACTTGCGTAAAAAATGCGCGACCAGCAGAAACAGCAGAGTTTTTCATCATTTTATGGGTTTGTGCTACATCTATGCAGGAAAGAGAGATGCTATCGAGAGGCAAATGAGAGAGTGTGTGTTTTGTCGAAAAAGTCATTTTCATGGAAGGCATGTGCGCCTTGTTGGAGAATTGCACAGTTCTGTTAAATCCTATATAGGTATATATACTCTCACAAACACCTTGGTTGTTGCATTTAAAATCTCCTACTCCCTTCTTCTAAAGTCAGCACACAATCCTCATTCCCTGACATTGATGGTGAGTAAAAGGAAATGGGTAGACACAAAAGCGAGTAGCAGATACTTTCGCACAAAACGCCATGAGGCACAGCAATTTCCACTGTTTATGAAGCCATAATGTGTGCAATTTAGGGTTGCAGATTTATATTGATTTTTTATCGACATGAAAATTACATAAGCACTAGACGATTACTTATCTAGTCTCTCGTTTTCCTACTCCAGTCCCGTGTGTGGTTCGCAAAGATGAGAGAGCGCATCTTAAGAAAACAGACAAGATGCGGCATGGCAGTACAAGAATTTTTTTAGCTCGTGCAAAAGGCATATTATTATTATTGAAGCAGACACACAAATAATGCTCACACACCAAATGGATATTATACACATGCATATTATCATCTTTACCATAAATGTTTCCCATAATGCTCAACATTTTTCCCACTACACTTCTGCTTACGGCAAAAAAAAGTTTGGTGTTTGCAATCTGCTATTTGTGTGTCGGTGCATGATGTGTACTCCCACTACCACCTCCAAACTTGAAGACGTCCACAACAGGCAAGAAAGCGTTTAAAGCCAAAGAAACGTGTGTGCGTAGGGGTTGAGCAGAGTGAATTGAAGCGGATGTCAAAATGGTCATAATAAAGCAATAAATATTTGTCCTCATGGCCAACACTGGCGTGTGGACTGCTCATTTGTTGTCATTGATTTGTAATTGAGGTAAATATGAAAGCGACGAAAGATTTCTAGTTCCTTTTGTTACTCCCTAAATATAGAAAAAATACCCTTGTAACAGAGTTGTTTATCAAGTTACTTCTAAATACGTATCTTTGCAAACCAAAGCAACGTACATGAAGATTAGAGACACGCCCCAAATTTAGAGGCAATTAATGCGCGTGGTTACACAGAAACTGTTTCTTCCAGCAAATCCACACTCATATGCACCACATACGCTATTATTATGCGGTGCTCTCGTTAGCTCTCCGAGAAGGGTTCGTCGTGTGTGACCAAAAATCTCCTTAATGAGCGGATCAGCAGCCCTTTGCGCTTATCTGGGCTGCGTTGTGGTGAATCTGGCTTCCTGAAAGCCTACATAATTACTATACTGAATACAACAGAGTTAAGTACGGCGGAAACGCAGTTTTGGGGGAAGAAGCTCTTTCTATGTAAAACAAGACTCTGGAAATTGCACGGGGCACTAGTATTGACAGCGTACCTTTATCCTGTCTCACACTCTGAAACATTTGGATATTTACTCGTAATTACCATCAGATCGGACAGAGTGCAAAGTAGTGGGATTTTTAAGCTAAAACATTAACAATTTATGTTTTTCATTTGATAAAAACACTTTTTAAAGGCAATTTAGTATAACAATTGATTGTCATTGCAGATGGTGCTGACGCAGTGCCAAAGAATTGTTTTTGCCCAAAAGAACCCAAACTTGTGGGTATCGACTTTGTTCCATCACTTTGCCAAGGGGCAAGCAGTTCAAGAAGCATTGAGTTACGTTGCCTATTGCTGTGAAACGGCTGGTTTCTGTGTTGACCAACAACAACTCAGAGGTTCAACTCGTTCTCGCTTCTACACTTACTGCTGCTGCATGCTGGTTCTCCAAGAGTTTGCAAAGCAATGATGAAGGAAGACGCACATGCTCATGATTTATTTGCATACGTTTGTTTGCTTCGGAACGTCGGAAGATTTGATTATCTTTTTTTGTTGGAAAATCCATTATTACTTGTCAAATGTGTATCTTGTATCGTCCTGGGTTTCCGTTGTTTAGGTGATGATGCCTAAGCAAATTACGCCGCTATACTGCCATGTGCTTTGTTGTTGAACTTTAGTATTAATTTGTTAACTTTAGTATGGAGTTTCAGCGCTGAAGGAATCTCGGTCGTGGGTAATTATGAAATAATGGTGATTGGTGAGCTCTGCAATTTCAACGTGTTGTCTTGTAGCTCCTACAGTCTCAAAAAAGTCACATGTTAATAACAGACTTTAGTGAGCGGTAAAGTTAGTATTAAATTTGCAATGGAAGCAGGCCCCATTCAAATTATTGGTTGTCGTTCAAATGATTACACACGATTGCTTTAGAAAATGATATTTTTTAAATGAACTGTATACTATTTATCGGACATTCTGTGATAGAAGTAAATACATGTTCACATAAATTATTTTCAATGCATACATTCCAACTATAAAATCATTTCATTTCGAGAAATAAAACTGTGCTTCTCCTTTGTGTTGTTGCCCGGGATTTTCTAACGGAGTATTGCTTCGAAGAACTGAAGTGCTTGAAGGCTGCAAATGTGCAGATTTCCTGCTTTTTCCACAGTCCT
Organism: Alloscopus bannaensis; assembly: GCA_027743745.1. Taxonomy (NCBI): domain Eukaryota; kingdom Metazoa; phylum Arthropoda; class Collembola; order Entomobryomorpha; family Entomobryidae; genus Alloscopus; species Alloscopus bannaensis. Next base: position 7,768 of record JAHZMW010004046.1, read on the forward strand.
TCTGCCTCTGTATTGGAGTCAGTGGAGAAGGAGGCGAAGATGAGATGGAGAACTCCTTCCGTGGAGACACTTCGGAGTTGCTCAAACAATTGGCCAGTATTGGAGGAAGGGTGGCAACTTGCTCCTTGTAATCATTAGGAAGAAATGACTGGAGGGAGTTTCTACGGTTCGTAAGCTCTCTTTGTTGATGCATCGAGGAGCTGCGTTGACGACTGAAATATAACAAAAACTTGAAAATGTAATGTATTGTGAAAACCAAATAAATCCATTTGTTTATTACAAAAAAAAATTACCCAGACTTGTAGTGATTTGAAGGACTCTTAGGCATTTTGTTGCAGTTCATCACCTATAAGAAAAAACAAAACAATTATTGTTAGACTGATGCACTAGATTATGTATTTCGATGGCATAGGTATGATTCATGCGAAGGTCAAGGACACAATATGCTTATCACGCCAAATAAAGTTTGTGATATTTTGATGAGTGGTGATTGATTTTCATGCTAGTGTATTTGAGACGAAGAAATGACGTTTCCAAAAAGTTTTCTCTGTTTTTTGGTGTACCTGAACGGGAACCATCTTGATATTGTCATTGCTGGATATTTGCAGCTGTCTCTGAAAGTGCAGAGAAGAGTTCATTTAAAAAATTCTTTAAAAAATGAGTACGATATGCTTGACAAGAACGCATTCTGCATTCCTACAGTAAGGACACGTACTTGTAATCCATCAATTTTGATTTCTTGCATACGTATCTTCTTTTCGTAGTGCTGTTGAACCCATTTCAACTCCTCGATCATTTTCGATGCGGATTCAAGCTCTAGTTCCAACGTTTTCTCTCGAGGTCCAATGGAATTTGTGTCAACTTTGGATGTGTCCAATGTGTTTACGCTAGTCTACACCCAACAAAAAGTATAATTTAATTAGTTTCATAAGTAATGCCAGGTCCAACAAGAGCTGCAGTGTTTCAGGTTCATTCAAATGCAATTTTTCCCCTTGGTGTGTTATTTATTTACTGTGTGCCTTTCACCACATCAACACCATAGAGCCTAGTATAATGATGGCTTCCTCTTATAATATTCATGAACCAATAATGAAGTCTTCCGATTCGACCAGAAAGATTGCATTGTGACAACCTAATACTAATAAGATAGGCAGGCTACATGTTTCTTGTTCAAGGCTGCGTTGTGGTGCACAATTTTCCATCGGATTGTTGAATCCACTTTTCTGATGCCGACGAAGATGAAATGTCATAACAATAGTACATCAAGTATTCATGAGTCCACTCTCCACGTCGAAAATTTCAAATGCACATTACACTTTCGGCCATGAGAAGCATGAGACGACAAGCCTCCAATATTTTTCTGGACTGCAATTTTGCCTCCGTGTGTTCCAGCATACGTGCTGCTTTCACTTTTCACTCAAACACAAATGCAAGACACGCAAAAAAACTCTGAAGTCTCTCGTCGTTAATTTTGACCTAATAAAATCTGCCAAAATTAAAGTGACATTGAAAAAAAGTCATAGCGATTACCGACTTTCTGTTCAAAGTGGTTTGCGTGATTTCTGTAAATGAAATATGGACATTCAACTGCATTGAAGTACGACCATTTAAGTGCCTAAATGAGTCTGCTGTTGGGAGTTGTCTGTTTGGCCGAGTTTTTTGGTCAGTATCGATTATTGTGTGAAAACTGTACAATATAAGCTTTCGTCAATACCTTCAGTCCTTTTTTGAATGTCAATGTTCGTGTGGAACTGTTTGATACACGACGACTCTTTAAATGCATACGATGTCTCAACCACTTGTCATTCTGCCTTCTGTAGATATTCATATAAATAAGTCTACCATTAGTTCTAGCAATGGTACATATGAAAAAATCCCACTTTTGGAAACATACTGCAAATGACGAATGATTGTGCACTTCCAGGCATTTCTACACCAATTCCAATGTGCATGTCTGTGAAAGTTAGCAGGGCTCTCAAATAATTTTTATTCTTCGTTGAAGCATTTGTAGCATTGTACAAAAACCATGTAGAGTTATGAGTTATTTCTTCCATGACAAAATTTTGTTTCGGCATTGCCCAACTATTGCATTCAGAAATTTTAATCGAAGCACGGTGAGAAGCACGAGCATACCCAGAAAGACCATACTATACAAGGCAAAGTGCATGAAATCACAACCATGACACATGCAATTAAGAGCTGCATATTTAAGCAGAGACATCAAACACAAAGTGGGAAACGTCCAAGCAGTCTCACCACATGTCACAGTGACTGACATTTACATGCGTCTAACAGTCAGTCGAACGGTTTTATAATTCTCGAAAGGGAGATTCTCTTCGTATTATTTGTATTAATATACCTTCTACTAATTTTGGTTGCTGTGTCATATTATCAATTATGGCGGGTTACCCATCGAATGATTAGTATCCCTTACCTTGCTTCTCGACGAGCATCGTTGCGAATCCTCTCGGTTGCGTTGGCTGAGGATGACATGGATTTGAAACTTGAGTTCTGTGCAATGAAAAATAGCAATAATTGGCAACAATCGATGAAAAGTTGCAGGTAATATTTCATTAAAAGATGATGCATTCATAATTGAATTGAGTATTTCATACACATTGGTACGTAAAAAATAAATGGAGGAGCCGGTGTTTTTATTATTGCGGTCAATAATTAAATTCCCTAAACCCCTAAGCTCGAAATTGCAGTGGGCAGACACTACTATCCGTACAATCATGTTGAAGTGGATATTTATTTAAATCATCATGTATTTTCATCAGATTTCATGGCCATCGGCTTCCACGAGATAGTTTAATCTACAATTCTGCCATAATGTTTGTCTCATGACTGTGGCAGAATGAATTGAATTAAATGGATGCGATAAACGCTCTGTCAGAGTACTTGATACCGTAGCAAATTTTGTGGAATTCCACAACACATTGAGGATCAATCAGCCAGCTCGCTGGCCAGTAGTAAAAAGTCGGTCACCCTAACACAAATCTGTAGTAGTAAATAGTAGCATTAATTTAATGGACTACTTGATGATGAGACATAGGCATGTATGCGCATTCCGCGATATGAACTAAAGTATGGAATACCCGTTCTTGTGCATCATACGAGCTTCCAAGTGCAAGTCGAAGCTACAGCAGATTCCAACGCACACTTCCAAACTTGAACTTGCCAGTTAAACAACGTAGTAGCAATTTCAGTCAACCCGTACATTTTCCCCATTTCCTTTATCGTGGTCAGCAGCTTCCTAAAAATCATATTATGCTGTGGTATATTAGAATTTGCACTTGATGTAAAATGCATGAACTAATTGATGAAGTCTTGAAAAAGAAATTACATGAAACCCATATTGCTCAAATTAGTAACTACAAATCTAACTTTTACGTGTTGTTGCGGTGCTATTCCTGTAAGTCACGGATATCATGTAATGCCTTACCTGGTACTACTAGGATGCATGCTAAGAAACCAGACACCTCACAAAATTCAACTCAAACATTTCCGTGCTGTTGCTATTCTCTCACTTGCCCAGCGGAGGAAACGTTAAGTCCACTTACGGTCTCAAATTAAATCTGATGTACTCCATCATCGATCAAACATGCCATGCTTATGATGACAGTGGCAGCTGCTGCCGAGTGGACAAAGACACCTCGGGGAAGATCCCACTTCCCCGTTGAGCTGCTGATTTTCATGTTATGTCGATTTTATTGAGACCGGAAAGAAGTGTGTAAGGCATGGGAAGAGCTTCACATATCCGTGTCGTTTCTGCTAATTACATTTCTGGAGATACCGATTCATCAACATGACGAAGGGCATTGACCTATACAAGGCGCATAACTGTCGGGTTCCTATCAACCTTTTATCTTGTCGTTACAAAAAATGGCAGGTGGTGACACGGACAATAGTGTCTCGTGGTGAAATAATTCAGAATTTTTCTGTAACTCACCGGCGTTCTCATGCTTCAGGATGCGGACTTCCTCGTGAAGAGCGCCAAGGAGTTTGACCTGGTTCTCTTGAAGAAATACGATGTAAGGATCGGAATCAGAATAGAGATTCTGCTTGTATTTGCAGCTGCAGCTCCTCCTCCTCGATTCTTCTGCCTTTGTCTCTTCCACCTCATCATCTCGGTTTCCGCTTCCGATCCTATCAACATCGCCAAAGACGTCGTAGAATGAGGCATAAGCTCCAGTGACAGGGGTACAGGGTACTTTCGGGAAACTCATCACACTGTCGTACATGACTCCCTCCATGATTTTGAGAGTCTTTGCGTATCAAGCTTGTGTAAGCAACTCGAACTTGCAAATATTACGGCAATGCGCAAGGGAAAGTGTAGTTGTATTTTTTTCAAAAGGAGAAAGCGAGGCAACGAGAAAGAGACTTTTGATTTTTTTAGAAAATATTATATGAATCAGTCTTGAGTATTAATTCAGTCGTACACAAGGATCTGTCTCCCACAAATATGAAACACAAGTTATAGCAGCCACCGCCACACAATCTTCGCACTTGTAGTCCAAAATAGCTTTGTCACTGCTACGACTGTACTTTAACGACGTAATAAAACAAGAAGTTGGAGGTTTAATTAAACACGGTATGTGATATAATGAGGAACTCGTGACAATCAGGAAGAGACATAATGACAACAACACTCCAAAGTGACGAGAAAGGAAAGCTTAAGCATTTTTCACCAGGCTCGTTGTTCTCAATGAGTGACTGAACGAATGTCTTAACGACAACAATTCCTTGCGTTTTGAAATATTTCGTGTTAATGATTCTACACTAGACCTCTATCTACTGGTACGAGTAGAGGATTCAGTCATCAACAAGACACAGAGTGAAAGTCAGTTTTACGCGCTTCCCTCCTGCTCAAACTGTCTGCTTCAATTTTATTCTCTCGCCTTGTCTGTCCACTTGTACGTCGAGCCCGAGTGAAAGGAGGGAAAGGAGTGAAGCCATAGCACCAACTTGTTTTCTCCTCACGACGAGCCGTTGTTACCAGCAATTCATCATGCATAATTGGTAACCCGCTTTATACCCGTAATCCATAAATGTACATTCCTCTTTGTCGTTTTGTGTCCTCCCTCTACAGTTTTGGTGCCACCCCACACGACGTGTCGAAGTTTTCTCGCTGCTCGAGATCTCTGCGATTCAGGCGAAGTTTCCGCGAGGTGAAAA
>JAHZMW010004047.1:0-15409 GCA_027743745.1 Alloscopus bannaensis
CGGCATTGCTCATGCTTTTTCATCCGTCTTGAGAATTATTAGTAACAATAATTAGAAACGTTTTCATCAACTAATGCATAAATGTATATTGTCGTCTGTAGTTGAGATCTACTAGTATTTTTAAAAAAAACCTTGAATGAAGCAAGATTCATTAAAATCCATTTGGCCATTTCGTTCATTTCTTCCACATCCACCAAAATCGCGTTGGCCCTGGAACTTATGCACCCTCGCATGGTACCACCCAGCTCTCACGCGATTTGCGTCTGCCATAAGCTTAAAATCTCTTCGTCTGCAAAGCTGCACTAAATATTGGAAGATAATATTTTATTACAAATTGATAACTAATAAGATCTTAATGTGATGGGCCTATTTTGAAGGTTGCCGAGTTCAAATTATGTGTGAGTCTACAACTATATTTGTAATATCATTTTGGCTACTTTCTCCAGGATTGTGAACAAAATGTTTTCGCTTAGATTTAGACATTGTTACTTCTTCAGCTTGGTTTCTGTCCTCCAAGTCGGGAGCCTTTTTGTGGGAGTGTCTTCGGAAGGATTGCTAAAAGCAATGTCATTGTTTGGCGTAATCTTGCCGAGTTCAAAGCCCCCGGCTGGATACAAATGAGAGACTCTTTTCATTTTGGGGACGGGTTTGCCTTCGATAAGCTAAGCGATAAGGGCTCCCAGTTCGCTGCACTTGACGCCAGCTCCAGTGAAGGGGTTTGGACAGGGACCGAGGAAAGGAATAGGATTGGGTTCGAGCTGAATTTTAATCCAAATGACTTCTTTTGGTGTGGAGCCACTGAGGCTGCGATCTTGGTCAAAGTCTACTTCACAGAGGAGACGAAATTCATGGTTTGGCCATGCAACGACGATCCCGGACAAGTTTGTTAGTTTCAGCAGCTAAAGCAAGTTGTCTGGATAATGGAAGAACATTCCCTGAGTCTAGCAGCAAATGTAATGTTGAAATTGAAATGTTTATAATCCTGAGATTTGAGTGCATGTCGGTGGAATCCCCTTAAGTTGTTGTTGGACAAAATTTAGAAATTAGCCATTTCTGGAGGCCACCTTAACAACGTAGGTCAGTGGCAAGGGAGGATGCTTATTGAAGAAATCCAATTACGTCACGACGGAGACTGCTATGACAACCACAACAACGGAACAACGACATAAACGGATCCAACAACCACCACAGAAGAGTACACAACGATGACCACCAAAGACCCCACCGACAAAATTGGAACTTGAAATATTGGTTCACTAGAATTGTACATTGAACGCGTGATTGCAAACTGCTTATTTTCCTCCTTTTCTGAGAATTAATTATAAAAATATAATGTAAAGCTTTATTCAATACATGCAGCAAGCTTTCCTTACAAGTCAAAAAAATTGATAACTTGAGTGAAGTTACTTACTGCTCTTCATTAATTATCAACGATTTCTGGTTTGTGGAAAGACGTTGATTTGATATGCTCGGTAAACTTTGTCCAGCAAACATCAAACCTCACTTCTGACGCATATTAACCATTGAATCAATATTAATATCTCTATAATTTTGTGATGTTTGTGAAAACTGGTTGAATACATCTCTTGTGGTGACTATTTAGTATTTATTTGTATTGATCCTGTTGATTCATGTGGTGCTTACGTGTACAAGCATTTATCACTCTTACAATTTACCACAAATTTTCTTATAGATTATTGCGGTTCACTCAGTGAACATGAACAAGGTCGCGTCATCCTTCTCTTTATATACTCAAGAAGCAAATTCCCAGTATAGTATTACTCATCACCAACCATTCAAAATTGACTTGAATGACGTGTCTGTTATTGCTGATGTTGACGGGCTCCATTAGTCGCCAACCCAAGCGTGAAGATCGAATAAGAAGACAAGATAGAAAGATGAGCTGGCTTTGAGTAATGTGACCACTGGTGTTTCAGACGGATTCCGAGCGAGACCAATTTGTAATTTTCTCCCCCAGAGTATTTTTCTAGCTTCTCAATAATCTTTATTCAACGCAATTCTGTACACAATCGATTTTCAGGTAGTTATAAAAATTTTCACCATTTTTGTTGAGATCTTTTGTGAGATTTTTGTTTTTAATTTACATGTATATTTCTATAAATGATCAACAGAATGATTAGTACCAGACTGATTCTTGCTGCAGCAATTACCTGTGGTCTCCTTGGCGTCACAAAGGCCAAAGGAACACTGAGTTATGGCGACGAGTGCAGCGTGCGAGAGGGAATCAGCAGTGCTATTTTCGGCTCTGATTCGGAGGACAAGTTATGTAACTCTGACAAAGGACTGATTTGCACCGGACATTGTACCTGCGTGCCAACCAGGACTTGGGATGCGGGATTGTTCACCGCTGGAAATTGTAAGAACAGTTTTTTCTTGTCATTTGGTGATTTGTGATATCAAGAATGTTTTTATTGAATACTTTGTATAATTTTGAATTTCTGTGCAGGCGTTGTTATAGTCAACGGACCTTGCCAGGCAAGCGACGCATGTGTTCCCAACGCTCATTGTGGAGACACCATTCCCATTTGTTTGTGCAATGACGGTTACCAGGCGAGGAGTGGACGCTGTGTTTCGCAGGAGTCGACAACAACGCCTGCAACCAGCAGCAATGACGATGACTCTGAAGAAGGCAGGATGCAACGACTGAGGCAATTCTTCACGAGATCTTGGAATGGCTTCCTTTCAATATTTTCGTAACTTGAGAACACAAGAGACTGTAATTATTTCACATTAGCAAAATTTAAAAAATTCGGTTTTTAAAATTAATCAGTTTAATCGTTTGAGTAGAATTACAAATATTAGTGAGTAATAGTCAATCATTGGTTATAGAATAATGCCTCTAAAAATAAACTTACATAATTTCATTTGGCTTTCTAATTCAAGAAATTTAATGCTTCCGCCCTACCAATACAAGCACTTACCATTAAGTTATGTAATTGTATCTTTACAATAACAAATAAAGATTGTAGTTAAACCTGTGCCATGTACTGTAAGTTGTGGGAGTTTGGAGAATTTTTGCTTGAGAGTTCTACCTACATTAAAACTGATTTTGTTTATCATAAGATAACCGAACACTCAATACCAACAAAATTTACGAGTCACTGTTATCGCCAAACTCATTTTATCTAGCGTAACCCACGTGAAAATGTCAGAGAGGCATCCGTTATCAATGCGTGTTCTACTTGAACATCACGATCTGATGCACAAAATTACACATACAAATTCATAGCTCGGTCATCGATGTACTAGTTTTATCATTCTTTCTTTCCAAAGGAATCCACAATCGCAGAATACATGATGCAGTTGTAGCCATGAATTGGTACGGCCATCAACTCAACTTCTCTCTGGTCCAATTTGTGTAGTTCATAAAAAATATTTGAAAGCAAACATCTTTGTGTATTTCTACGAACATTTCAATCCTCACTGACATAATGACGGCCTTTCATTTCAAAAAGACTGCGAAACGTGGCTCCAAAATTTACGCCAGTTTTCTAAAGCAAAGAGTCTCATTCCTTCATTTACAATTGTTAGTAAGGATATTCCTGCCGCAAATTAATTGTGCTAACATCCTGGTCTTCCACAATATCGGATCTTACAGACACCGCGTACCGACTTGCGCATTGGCAGAAGCCTTAGTAGACGCCGGTCATTATGTAACGTACATCTCTCCATTTCATCCTTGAGATCAAGTTAATCCCAAAATTGTTGAAGTGGTGGTTCCAGCCAGCTTTGCTCAATCCATCAGTAACTTTCTCGACAAGGACCAAGATATCAATCGAGTGATCAACAAGAAATTACCCCGAATTGTCTTCGGTTTTTATGACACAGGCCTTCGAACTTGCGAGGGTCTTTTAACCAATCCATAATTTAAAGAGTTTGTGGCAACTGGCAACAACAAAAAAACTGGATCTGCTGATTATCGACGAGTGCATGGCCGAGTGTGCTATGGGTCTTGTGCATAAGTTTCAAGCAAAGTTTATTTATTTATTTTAATACAATTGTGCATCTAGCAAATGAGTATTACTTTTACGGATTTATGTCCGAAATCTCGGCGATTCCAGAGCTGGATTGTTAACGCTTTGATCTCCATTCATTATTCCTACGAACAGTACAATTACATGATAAGACTAGATGCATTGATAAGGGGAGGATGGATGTTCCGGAAATGCCATTTGTGGACGACTTGGCGAGAAACGTCAGTTTAGTGTTTTGTACAGGGGATGTCGTCACAGATTATCCAAGGTCGCATCCTCCCCGTATTGTAAATATTGGAGGCGTTCATTGCAAGCCTGAAAGTAGTCCTCTGCCAAAGGTTAACATAAATACTTGGAATTATTATTGAAGACATGGTAATCGTATGAAAGTTTAATATTATGCGTGTTTATTTTGATTTGCAGGAGCTAGACTTATTTGTCAGCAATTCGACGGATGGATTCATTTTGATAAGTCTCGGCTCTGTGGTTCACTCATCCAAATTCGTTCCCAAATTTGAAATTTGTGTGGAAGTGGAACGGAGAGTTTACAGAAAAAATTCCAAGCTACTTGCACCTTGCCAAGTGGTTGCCACAAACGGATGTTTAAGGTAGGTCGACGTGAATGACTAATAATAAAATTTACAAAGATGAGAACATTTAAATGTTTTTATTCAAACCACAGCCACAAATTAAGGGATTTGTTACGCAAGGCCGTAGAGCAAGCACAATGGAAAGCTTGTGTCGAGCTGTGCCCACGATTGCAATTCCAATCCTTGGCGATCAACAGGTCAATTCCAATAGGCTCAACAAAATGGGTGGCAACATCCTTCTCGAACTGTCCACAATTTAAATTGTGGACCGAGATAAATTTGCTTCCGCCATTCAGGAAATGGTGTACGGCTCAAGGTGACATGGAAACCTTCGTTAACAACAGTTGCGGTAGGTTTTTGGATAAAATATGCTGAATCAAAAAAAATAATTACATTTCTGCATAGAATGAAAGCACGGATTGAAAGGCTGAATGACATTTTGCAAGATCAACCAATGACGCCACGGGAACGTGGTGTTTGGTGGACAGAATATGTGCTTCGTCATTCGGACACGGAGCATTTAAGGAGTGCTTCACAAAATCAGTACTGGTTCCAGCGACGGCTTCTTGATGTCTGGCTGCTACTTTATGGAGCCTTGTTCATTGTTTTGTGGATTTTATGGAGACTCTGAGTTGTCACAATGAGGGTGGCTAAACGACTTGTAAAACATTTTAAAAGCAGCAAAGGGAAAACGCACTGAATCTAAAATTCATTAGATTCCACAATTTCGCTGAAAATTCGTAATAACACATCGCTATGCGAAAATGTAAGGTTTTTATATAATTATATTTGGATTTATTTACCAAACTATTGATTCTTTATAAATTTATACCCTCTCACGTCTCACGAATATACCGGAAACAAATTTTAGATTTAGAATAGTAAAAACGAAACAACACTGCTTCCGACCGGCTTGACCTTGAAGCAATGGAAATGGTTAATGTCAATGCCAATGGGAAAGATAGTTTTACATGCAGACTCCTCATTCTTGTCCAACTTGCTGGTAGCAAAATCTAAAGCAACAAAGTCCCTTCGACGCATCGCTTTTGCATGGAAGACCATTTGAAAGACAAGCTTCGCCGAATCGTGTAGGTTATGACCAGGTCCTACTGGAACATTCTAATAATAAAAAATTAAATACTAAAAGAATTCTTTTTTAATTTTAAAGTTGAAAACTTTAGAACTTTCTTTGGAAATTTCCATTTTTGGACTTCGGAAAATATGCAATATAAAAAATTATTAAATGGACACCGAAATAATGTTTATGCCTTCTATTTATTTCACAATTTCTTAATTTCCATCAACAACAAACAACAATCAGCTAAAAAACAAGCTTTATACAAACCTAGGAATACGCATGAAACACTCAAAGTTGAATTAATTCCATGTTTGTTGTTCTTGTATTACAGATTATTATTATTATTCTGTAACTACAAGGAACATTGTTCTCTGCAAGCAAAACCGGATCATGACAACCGCTCTCATTCTGTCGATTACATGAAATGGGCCAACTCGTAACGCAATTGGGTTGAGCGACCGAAATAATTTAGATTCCCACAAAGAACTGCCCTTTGCCCTCTGTAGTTCGAGGATAACTCTTCTCGAACCCAGAAGCGGTCGACTTCCCATGTTTATCAACAAAATGATAACACTCATAATGCCAACGCAAGAGAACACAAAGACACAAAATGTTTTTGGCGAAATTGCCTCTCTGAACATTAGAATAGAGTAAAGAATCGCGATGATAATACAACTACCGCCTAGTTGGATTAAAGGCCAAATGTAGTTCTGCAAGCACACGTTACAAAGGGCGACCTGTATTTGTAATTCTTTGAAGTGGGCTGCAATCGCAGCCGTTGAATGTTGCCTGGAACGTGGTTTGAGCAGTTCCTTTGCAGCTAGCCTAAAAACATTTAAAATGTCAGAGGGAGTATGTATAACTATGTTTCATGTAATTTTACCAAACTGAATTACCTCATGGATCCTAAAAACTTGTTGATGGACCAACATGTCAATATGCAAAAATTTGCAGTTGGAGGTGATATAAGAGTGACAATAATGACGGCCGGAGTTAAAAGTAATGCAAAAAGCGTAGTGGATACGGGAGAATCGCCTATAATAAACGCAGTCATTCGAAAAAATTTGGGATATACTTGTGCAAAACAAACTGTTGAAACAAGCACTTCAAACCCCTTCGCCGTGAATATACTCAAAGGTATAATGGTAACTATGGCATTAGGAAATCCATCATTTGGAGATTGTTTTTAGGAGTTACATGAAAATTTCTTAAAAATTGCTTTTGTCGCACGTGAAATTTAAAAAGAGAATTGAATATATGGCACCATTCCGCGGATTTGAGGTTGTAAGTGAGCATTCCAGAAATACAGCAGGTGCTACATGCAATCACGAATCCATGTACTGCTGCTTTGAATGGACTAACATCTTCGGAATTTGGTAGCAACTCGACTATTGAGATTAGCATAGGGATGACGAGTCCCAATCCTGATAAAGTCCTCATGATCCTGTATCTTATTGACTGTTGTGTCACAATAAAGTGGTGGTGGTCTTTGAACTTGAGGGGCAGAATGCCAAAGAGTTCGGCAGCTGAAAGTTGGGCTAGGAGAATATCGATACAATATTTGTCAACCATTTTGAATTAACAAAGACGGTTAAATATTCTGTCTGGCTTTTACTACTACAATCTACCCTGCTATATTAGACTGGACGTATAAGACAATGACCAATTGAAACAAAAGTATTACATGCACAATAACCCAAAAGTTTGGAGATGTGTATGACAAATTTGAAGACGAAAGATTTTAATTATGGTCACTTGTTTTCGAAAGGTTTTAATTATAGACGCTTGTATTTTACATAACCTAGCCGTAGTTTTTGTGGTTTCTGCTGATACATAATTACTTGAAAGTATTTTTTGTTACATCACGTTACGTCAGAGTATCATCAACTCCCCAAAGTCTTAAGATGTTTGAATAATTGAAACGGATCAGTATAATAAAATTGTTGCCATCGGTTGACTTTTCGGACTTGCTGAAATTTTCAACTTCTGCTGATAACATCTCGAAGAATAATTTACTGCAACAACAAAAAGCCGGATTGTCATGGGTGATTCAGTGTCGATATAATTTTAATTAAATTACATACATATAGACCGCTTGCTTACAAAATAAGGAAATATACAAGTTCTAAAACATTTAATTAATTTCGTTTAATTACTTAAGTACTAGTGGGCGACTTCAACTAAATGATCCTATGTTTCATTTCAGATTTATATCTTATTTTAGGCATTTTACAAAGGTACGGATGATATAAATTTTGTGCCTTTGGGTTAATCACAAAAAACCGAATGAAATTGGACAAAACGCTTTGGCAGGCAAAATACTGCACAACGACTAGATATGTTTATCTAGGGAATATGTTTATCCAGGGAATATGTTTTATATTATATTCAAGTAATAACAACAAATACATAAATATTCAGATTGTTTTATTTGGAAGCGTACTGAATAAACTTACATGCTCCGTATTTCAATTAGTTTTAATGTCAATTTTATATACACACATCACGCATAATTCAAACCGATATGCTTGTAGCAAAACCCAGAACAATAATTTCCCGTCGATCTATCTGGTTGACAAGCGCAGATCTTTGGCGGGCAGGCGTCGGCGGTCATGCAAAATTGAAACACTGTGTAGCATTCTAACACTGTGCCAGTGTACATGCAAATCATTTCAAGTAAAATATACTCTTAATGGCAACATCTGAAAAGTAACCATAACGGCAACCACAACAAGAAACAGAGTTACTTTTAAGGCGGCTATGATATCGTTGCTTAGGCATTGGAATTATGATGTGTCCCTCAAAAATTGATGAAGAACATAGTTAAATGGATGCTGTTGCAACTGTTGTTGGCATGTCAAGCGAACAATATTATTTAGGCATAGGAACATTAATGTATTATTACTAAATAATACATTAATGACACGCCTTAACGTCACAACACCAACATTACGGAGTTCTTGGAAATCTTTAATTCTGAAATCTTAATATCACATATTACAAAAGCATCGAAAGTATATCAGAAAAATCAGACCTCGTCAGAAAAATTTACTCCTACTCTGTTTAACTTTACTACTTTTTACGAGCAAATTCACGTAATTCTGTGTGACCGGTATTAAATCATAATTGATGGTGACAATAAAATATTACTGCAGTTTATTGATCAGCGCATACTCCCATGTTCCAGCCAATTTGCTTGTAGCAGAATCCGGAGCAGCAGTAGCCAAAAGAACCGTCCGGTTGACAAGCGTCTTTATTGGGCAAACAGGCGTGAACAGCGATCTGAAATATACACGATTTTTAAAAAATAGTCAAAACTCCGATAATGCAATGCAGTTAAGTATGTTATCTCTATATTCCAAATCAATGAAAATGTTACCGTCGCTTTAGTAAATAGTTATACTTACTGCAGAAATCTGAAGAAAAACCACCAGAGTGACCAAAACAAAGAAACGAGTTAAATTTTTGGATGGAATCATTTTGACGTTTTCTTTACGGGAATATTGAAAGTTTTTTACAACTTAAGTTAAGTTCAAATGCGAACTGTGAGCTGGCGAGTGATAAAATTTTAACAATTTGAATGGGGTTTTATACCCAAAAACAGAAGGATGTTGGCCAGCGTTCTCGAAAAATTTTAACTTTGCGCACGACCTGTCGATAGTAATCCCAACTTTGGGTACATGTTCTGACCTCAATTATGCTTACGGCTTATTCATGTTAGGTCATGGAAAGGTTTCGGGAAAACATTGGGGTTTTTATGTAAACTAGGACAACGGGCCTAAAATTCAGGTAGGATAGTATAAACATTAGGTTTCTCCACTGATTCCGCCAATCTGAAATTTTAAGCTCTAATCTGAAATGGTTTTGTGGTATAGCTTGATTCATAAGTAAATCACTTGAAGTTGACCGTTTGTAATACAAACTGAGAGAGGACGATTAACGTATCTAAAGTACCATTAGAAAGCCTAACTAATAAGCTACAAACACCACTCTGGTAGAGCATAAAATCAGGCCTGGTCAGTCCAGGCCTCCGGTCAGCAGTTCAGCGCAGGTCTAAGTATTCAGGTTTCAGGGCAGGCCTGCTTCAGGCCAGGTAAAATATTTCTAATTCAGGGCAGGCCAGGCCAGGACTCAGATACCTGACCTGACCTGATACCGTAGCTAGCAGTGATGTACATTAAAAACAAAATTGAAGAGTACTGTGTCGTTGCAATAAACATAATTAATAATCAATTAGATCATTTAATTTAGTCGTGAATATTTCGTAAGCATTATTATAACATTAATTTTTATATAAAATTAGTTATGACTAAATTAATGTTTTGAGTATTAAATACACTGGAAGAAAATCTCTAATACCCGGCGCCAGAGATATATGCAAAAAGTGTGTACAGCAAGCAATATCAGGTCAGGGCAGAGCATTTCAAACCAGGTTCCAAATATTCAGGTCAGGCCTTCGGTTGAAAAATCAGGCATTGGCGTGGCCTGGCCTGAAACGCCCTGGTTTTGCCTGACCAGGGTTTATTAATTGAGGAAATTTATTAATTTAATTAAGCATTAACAATTAATGGATTTTATTTATTTTAATTCAATTAACAATTAAATTAATGGCTTCAAGGCTCAATTAATTAATTAACAATTAATTTAATTCCATTAAATTTAATTCCAACATTTTAATATTTCCAATTACATTAATTATGCATTATAACCCTGCTAAAACATATCAAATATTTGTCGACAAAATAAATAATTAAATCAGTCTTAATTGAAGTTTGAAATTAAGGAGGTAGGTAACACAATGTAAACAACTTTTCGAAAGCAAAATCAAAAGTGGAGACCACAGAGAAATAGAAGAAAGATGGAGGTTGCATGTTGGGCACTCAGCATTGGAGAACTAAAATATACAATGAAACTTGTTGTGAAGCCGAAAATATGTATTGTGGAAACAGATGAAACAGTGTGAGATTGTCCAGTATGCAAATCTTTACATGTATCAGAGAAAAACAAGCAACTCAACAAAACCTCGGAGCGTTGGATGCTCTACACTCTGGTTCAGATCCGTCAAAGCCTCTGTACCTTGTACCTGACCACTTTCTTCAAACACTTGGAATTAGGATTTTTCCGGATTTTTTACGATAGCCTTTTTGTTTTGCTTGTGATATTTCCACCCCGACTTGAACCATGCAATAATTTTTAGTGGAGGGGGTCTCTTTTTGCATTGCGCGTTAAATAATGTACAATACAATTAAATGCCTCCGACTTCTTGAACGCTGGATATATGTATATTCAGATTTTGACAAAATCGTAAGAAATGATTTTTCTGTACACATTTCCACGCTAACTTTTCATACGCTGCTTCTGGTCACCTACAGGCTGTGGCGCAACTTTATCTATCTTAGCGTTGAAGTGCAACTTTTGAGCTTCGATTCGGTGCAAAGAGAGTTAACTTATTTCCAGCCTCTTGGCAGATATCCCGTCTGAAGTAGAAGGACGCGCTAAAAAATCTCAAAGACCGCTCCACATTTGAGGGATTGCCACAGTCGTTGGTTGTCCGAATATTGTCCGAAACCACTTCGAGCTAATAGCTTAGTTTCTCGTACGCATAGTGTATCAAGTATTTTTTTAAAATACACTTGTAGTGGACGTGCTAGTGTAATTTGAACTCCCACGTGTCAGTGAGATTTTTGGCGCAAGAAATTTTGCATTTTTGCAAAACTTCTTTGATAATCGTCCATGATTTTTGAAACCATGCGAGACAAGATGATGAAAGAGGGTCAGCAAAATGGGGAATCCAAAAATGAAAACCTTTTTGCCGTAACTTTCATATTGTATCTTTTATGGCATATCCAGTCGAGTTGATTTACTTATGAATCAAGCTTTATGCCTTTTCGTTGAAGGAGAGGTCAGCACAACAGGTCAGTTAGTAAGAAATCGAATACAAACACTGGCTTATCATTTGTTTGCCATTTCTGATTTTCGGATGAGCACATAATTGTGTCCAATCCATGTGCGCTGAACATAAGATTGTGAACGCATTTGCGTCATGTTTGATAACATTTCAGAAAATGTGAACCCTTGTAATCTGGTACAAATTAGGGCTGTTGGAATTAAGCAGACTTTCGGCGTAATCTTACATTTTCATGACTTCCAATTAATTTGATTTCGTTTTGGTTTGTTTTTACTTTGATTTTGTTAAAGTTAGGGTGGCTGTTGTGTAACTGTTCGTAAGTTGAACATGCGATGTTGCAACTTACGTGTGAGCCTAGAAAGCTTGCAACATTTCAGATAAAGTAAAGATCCTGCTATAGGGTTAAAGCCAGTTCTCGTATTCGTATAAATACGGCACTCGAACTGTTCTCACATCATAATTCATCCGAAAGTTAACTTCAGTTAAAGGCAAATCCCATTTTACACAAGAACATCCCACTATTTATTATTCAAACCCGTTCTTCAACCATTACTACAATCTTTGTCAGATATTAAACCCTTCATTTCCAATTTTGCAAAAATGACATCCAAAGTTGTGTTTTTCACATGGCTGGTCCTTTTCATTGCTGCACTGCTTCTGTGACTCTAGCCGCATCAGTAAGTTCCAACTGTCATATAAAATTCACCATTAATATTTGGTTAGCTATTTTGTGCCAATCAGAGTTGAGTACATACTCAATATCATAAAGCATTTGAGTACTTAATTTAATGTATGTATAATTTAGGCTGCTTATGGACCAGCCTGTCTTGTCAATGGGATCGCTTGCAAAACTGATGGCTCCAGGGGAAACTGCTGCTCCGGAGTTTGCTTCCAACAACCTGGTGAAGACTGGGGAGTTTGCGCTTAAAAAGAGTAAAATGTCGCAGGTCTTACTTTTTCTATAATATTAACTTGAAATTTGAAATGGCAAGCACAACATGTAAAATCACTGAGTTACGAAAAATTATTTTTACTAATTTGTAAACAGAATTTTATTTAATTTACAATTTTAATTAATTTAATCAATTTACAACCAACTAATAAATTATGAATATCCACCCGTGTATAATTTATATGATCACACCACCCCTCAAACCAACTTTTTATGTACTCTTTTTGGTTGTGCAATAGCGTGCTAAATTTCTCACCATATAGTATTTCGGTGTACATTTCACTTTGGTGAGCAAAAAGAACAACATTTTTATCTCAGACTTTGTTCTAGCTGCCGATAAGCATCAAAAAGTTGCCGATTTGAGAAACACTCCTATTGCTTGTCATTTAATAGATTTTTATCCAAACAAAAATATTACTTCATTCACAAACTCATCAAAGTTTAATTAAGTGTCCCAAAAAGCGAGAACCATTTCATGCTTATACAACTTCTTTAACACTTTTGGATTGTATTCAGTGGTTTTGACTCTTCCATATCTTCATGATCAAGATGCCCCCTACGCGTTTCCTTGTTGTTATTGATGTGCAATGAGTGGTGAATCTCTTTGAGCACCTCTGCAAACACAATGGGATTGAGATTCTCGGCCAAACTGCTAAGCATGAACCAGTCCCCGTAAGAACAATGAAGTTGATCGCAACACATTGCAGAGGTGTAGTGACGCTGAACTCGTCGACGGAGCAGAACTCTGAGGAGATCGTATTCCATCGTCCCGAAGGCGACTCCACCTTTTCACCATTCAAAAACACACAAGATAAGCTTTATGAAAGATAAATAAGACAAAACTATTCATATTTACCGGTGGCAATGCGGCATGCCGTTACGATTGGAAATGCTCTCGCTAAATCGTCACTTCGCTGATACGGATGCTTCTGACTGAGGTCAAAAAGCTCCAGTCCGTACGCCGAGAAGGACCAGTTGAGGAACGCATCTGTGACGAAAATTTGTCCAATGACGTTCACAGTGTTGAGCACTTCGCACACGACAAACTGCACCGCGTACCAAAAATGACGACCTCCTCCGTTTGGCGTGAGATACGCGAGAATCGCCTCCTTTTGTTTGGCAAGCTTATCGTCGTCTGCGACGATCACCTCAAGATTCAAGTCGGATACCAGTAACTTGATGCGACCCCGGTCCCACATTTTCCAGAGCCAGTATGGAACGTAGAAAAGGCCCGCTTGGAGGAACAGCACGAGCCAAACCCATTGATAATAGTATTGGTAAACTCGAGGAGGTTCGTTGGTCACCTCAGGACGAATTCCGGGTGGAATTCCCGCTTCCTGAATGGCCTCATACCCCCACTTTCCATCGGAGAGAAGGGCGGCTCTTGTGAAGGTGGAGTGGATCCAGCAGTACTTGTCAGCAATTGCTTTTATTTCTATGCTCGAGATGCAGTCAATAGGATCGCCAAGGTATTGGCGTGACGTAACTAAAATCGAGAGGGCGAGGAGAATGACCACAGTTGCTCTGGAGTGAAGTACAAACACTGGATTGGTGATGTGAACTTTGCGCACGTTGACGCGCACCAAGTCAGCGAAGTTCTTCCAAATGTCAAACATGCTTCAATTTTTGCGTGGAAGAAAATCGAAGTTTTGGTTCCTCTCCTTCAAGGTGGAGGAAGGAAAGAAAACTGAGTTTTTTGTTTAGCTTCAAGTGTCGAGATAAAAATTCTGGCCGAGTATATTGAGCGTGGGCAAAGAAAATGCATGTTACAGGTTCTTCCCATGCAACAGTGTTCTCCTTATGATTAGCCATAATACTTGCCTCAGTCTCCAAATATGGAAGAGGACGAACGGCACTTTTTACGAGGCATTTTGATCACCATCACACTCCTATTATTGTGTACCCTTTCTGCTTTATGTAATATTTGTAAATCCATGATCTCACGAGTCAAAATAAGCCATATCATCATCACTACAGGCCGCCCCCACGTTTGTAACAAAGGAAAGATTTGTAATTAGTGTGCAATGAAAAACAGTATACACTTAGAATATCTTTAAACACAGCTCCGTTTCTGAAAAGAAAATCTAGATTTTGTGCGTGGGAAACCGGACGGCATCTTGCATTATGACACCGCGACGCAGGTTTGAGAATCATGATTATATTATTATTTGGAGATGTTGTTGAAAAGAATATAGATGGGTTTGGTGAACCAGGGCCATCACATCACAAACAGATTAAATCGTGTTTGAGCATCGACGAACGACGTGGCAAATATTTGCTTGAACTGTTTGAAAGAGTCAGGCTTACTCAATATTGGCAAAATATTAGGCGTTGTTCTTTGTATACTTTAAAATGGATTTTTTTCAAAAACATAATGCATAATATGCTCTTTTATATTGTCTAGTCATCACGTCAAATTGTTAAACCAAACTTCGTTGACGTGGAGACACTTATTAATGTAAAATAACGATTCTTTCCTTCATACACATATTTAGATACGGCTTGTTGCTACTGCAAGTTCTTCACAGAAATCATGATCAGTGTTTAATTCAAGGCAAAAGTTCAAGGTGGAAACTTGGTCCGCCGATGCAGATAGCATAGCTTTCTACTGCTCTTAAATACATGTAGATATTGCCGGTGCATTTCATTTCACTTACCAAAATGCGCATGGAAAGCTGTCATTAAATATTGAAGGCGTCGAAAAACAATTCATTTATTAAAACGTATGCTGTCTTTGCAATCCTAATACCTATATCCATAATGATCGATCAAGCATGCTGTGTCATAAATGTCACAAGAGAACTGTGATTTTTTTTCCCAAATATTGTGCACAATGTGAATATGCCGATAAAGATACATTGTTTTAAGCTGTTTTATTTACGCCTT
>JAHZMW010004048.1:0-26305 GCA_027743745.1 Alloscopus bannaensis
GCATCACGACATAAAATTGGTTCCAATTTTCATCCATTTGTTTGTGAGAAAATGCCTATTTTGTGTTCAACGCAGACCTGCCTTATAATTGTTGATCACAGTGTAATATGCATGTGTGTGTAGTTTTTTTTGTTTTGAACCAAAGAAAAGAAACCGAGAAGAGTGTGGTGAATGTGATATTTTGGGAAAGAGAGAATCCAGTCAATGAATGAGACTTTTCAAGGAGAAAAGTTTTTCTTCAGAGCAACCGCTTAGCTTAACTCTGTTTTCTTCTCGGATGGAAAAGAAAGGTAGAGAGAAAAGTCGTTTCATGTGATATCCCTTTGAAAGACACTTTCTCTTTAAAAAGAAGCTTCATACGCGAATGATACGAGGCAATCTGCAAGATTCCCTGAAGAAAGCAAATAACTCGGGGCAGCTGTGACGTTTTCGGAGAAAGCAAAAGATCTGATTTTTTCCATGTGTATTCACAAACAAACAAAAATGTTAATAGTTGCATTTTTAAATCTGAAGTTTGGGAATCAGTCCAGCTTAGATATTACACATATAAATAAATCAGGCTTACGTTGAACGCGCTCTGGTGAAACCGGAATGCGGAAATAGAGTGTGTAATATTTTACATTTTTACATTAT
This sequence comes from Alloscopus bannaensis, assembly GCA_027743745.1. Classification (NCBI taxonomy): domain Eukaryota; kingdom Metazoa; phylum Arthropoda; class Collembola; order Entomobryomorpha; family Entomobryidae; genus Alloscopus; species Alloscopus bannaensis. Next base: position 634 of record JAHZMW010004048.1, read on the forward strand.
GCAAATCGTGCGTAAAGTTTTTTTAAAATCTCATGGATCGTCTATACCTGTGCTTAGGTGAAGGTGTAAAACTTATTAAAACAATTCTTTACTATTTCTAATTGTTTCGAATAAGTGGACAAATTGCAGCCCAATTGTGGAAGTCGAGTTTACACAACAATATGCAAGACAATGCTTAAAGTGAGATGCAACTTAGAATGTAACACACGGTCTTCTGATAAAAGTGAACTCCATTCATATTCCCTCAATACCACTTACGCTGACGAATCCAGCGGCTTTCCTTTACCTAAATTGCGTGCAAGAAATGTCTCCGTACACATATCCCCCAGTACCTAGGTAAATCTGTAGGAGAAAGTCAAAACAACTTTTCCACAAGATCCCCTTTCTTTTTCGCCAACCCAAGAAGGAAGTGCAAAGTGTAGTGGAGGAAAGCGAAAGACACTCTCGATCTTGATAGTTTGATGGTCGTGAGTCGCGTCTCCATACAAAATATACAAAGTACACCGAACCTTCCCCTGTTGTCTGCCTCCTTGAGTTTAGGATGCACACAAAGATGAGTAATATGTATTCATCAGAGAGCTTGTGTCCGCTTTTCTACATCATTTCTATCTAAATTTCTCCTCACATTTATTCTAAAAAAGTCGTCTTCTCCCTCCTTCTCCTACAACATCCCTGCCAAAAGAGAAAATGTAGAGTAGAGGAAGGCACACAGCGGGAGAAGACAGTCGTTCGACTTTACTTGAATTTCAGGCGAAGTGAGGCACTCTGTGCTTTCTTCCAAGGCATAAGCGATTGTGTCTCTGTGCATGTAAACCTTTTGGACCATACCAAAATGATGCATAGCTACATAGTGAAAGTTGCCATTGCCCCTTATTTCATAGCCTATTTATACTCACATTTTACCTCCCTCCCTGTTCTATATGGATGCGTGTAGGAGATGCGGTTCTTACCACAGGAGAACTATGCAGAGGAGCAGAAGGAGAGAAGATGAGGTCTCATTGTGAATTCAGCACACGAGCCACTGTCCGTGGCATGAGGAAAGAAAAGAGGAAATGAACCGATGGAAAGAAACTACAAGGGAATCATATATACTCCTTGTATATAATGCATTAGGAGCAGAGCCTGTTGTAAAAATGTATTCTCTTTCTATAACGTTGCGTAGGTACACTGAGTTCTACTATAAAATAGTTTGATGATACATAAAGCCACTGTCTAGTCCAAGAAAGTATAAGAGCGTGAGGATACGCACATGAAGATGCGATGGCCAAGATTGCCCATACAAATAGCTGTGCACTAGAGATAACTGTATTCTTAAACAGCCACTTTTCTACACGACTTCCCATCATTTTATAGACACATAGTAGAAAGACAGAGAGGAAACACGTGCTCAACTTTGGATCTGTAGATTGTATGGGCAGTGGTGAGTCAATGCTTAAACAGGAAAGAATGTCTTTGGGTTAATACAGAGTGTTTTCCATTGTATGCTGCAGTTTGAACCAATTTCTTGCAATTTTTTCCGGGTGAGAAATCAAGAATTGAGAAACGAGTTAACGAAATTTCGATGTGGAATTCGGTATAACAATTAAGGGGTTAAAAAATTGATTCTCAATTCGTCTTGCAAGGCCAACGTCATTATTAGCTTCTTTGTGACCATGGATTGGAAGGTGGAATGGTAGTTTGATGGCATTGGTAAAAAGTGCTTCCTAAAAATAAAAGATGGATGATGACGGACTAAGGTGCACGTCAAGGCTGCTGCTAGCCTTTCTCCCCTCAGCAATTGCAGTCATATTTCACATTAATGTCTCTACTTACTGACGTCTTTCAGCCCATTATCCAGACCATTAAGGGAGCGACGTCATGGATGAAATACCTCTCCCGAGCCTTGGTCTCTCATGATTCCTTCAAGACCACATTGTACCTATTATTGGCCAACGATTTGTGTAGAGTGTGGACGGGTGTCAATTAAAATAAGGTAGGCTTTTCTGATCATTATGTTGTAGAGTAAGCTAGGGTTGAAAATGCAACTTAAGATTCTTCGTCATTTACACTAACACAGCCAATATCGCCTGGTAAGGAATAACAGAACACTTGGGGCGAGTTTGTTGTTTTGTGACCAGTCAACTTTTTGATTTGAAGAAGCAAGAAACATTCGAATTTTTGTCTTTCTATTTGTAACAAAAAGCGTTTTTAATTTATTTAGTTCCACTTGTTATCGTATCAATGTAACGCGGTCTTGGTTAACTGGTAAATTGAGACATATCAAGCTAAATACTAAAACTTTTGTGTAGAGTTAAGGAAATGGACAATAATGAGCATAATATAACGAATAAATCATCATATGCAGTCACCTATCATTAAATTACGTAAAGCGAATATTTGTGAACAATTAAGCATGACTTCGATTACAAACGAAATTTGGGATTTTTTTAAAGAAAACAAAACGTTGAAATGTACACAATAATTACGCTCAATAATTTTAATCAGCATAAAAAAGCCAATTCCACCTGTTTTGAACAAAAACCGTTTCGCTTAAGATACACAGGAACGACATACACGAACCTACTTGCTTTATAAAACACGTCTTTGATTTCTGTAAATAATGTGAGTCTTTAAAATCAAGCAGGAGTGTTTCACACATTTGAATGGATAGAAAAAAACCCTTCGCTATAAGGATTTCTGACGGCTGACAGCATCGGGCCGACATATTTGTTGTTTGTCCTTTCTGGACTTAATTGTTTTCAAACCTCGATATTTGTTGGTTGCATTTATAAATTCATTCATTCCCATTACGTTTTCGAGCCCGTTTGATAGTTGACTGATAAAATACACAAAATCTATCTTTCTAGAGAAATCTATATTTCTCTCACACATTATACCTACCAACTTAATCAGCTCACCGAACAATTGTGCTCACTCAACAATTGCTTAGTTAACATGTCTAAAACGAATAGACAAGTTTAACGGACTATTTGTATGCGGGTAATTACAGGATGAAAAGCGGGGTTCCCTCCCAGTTTAAAGATGTTCCATCAGATCTCGGTTGTCGCACAGAAGCAAGGTTAATTAAGACGAACCACCCGCATCCAATTTAGCTATGCAACGCACGTCTTTCATCTTTTGTAGTACGCCCCATTGATGCTTACCGAAAGGGTGGTTTGTATTATGAAAGTACTAATTCGAAACAAGGGTGAGTTGTGAAAACCAAGACAGTTGAATAATCACAAAAATGTGTCTGAATTGTGCAATTACACAGCTAAAATATACACAAAGAAGCTTGCAGCAATCACATAAGATTACTGTATGATCGTAAAATATTAAATTCAAATTATAAAGTAGAATTATCAAAACGCAATTTTTTAACAATCCGCCAGAAACACGCCCTTGTTTGTATCCCCCTTCTCCATTTTCCTTTCACTTTCTCTGTTCTTTGCTTTACTTTTCATACGGATATAACCAATCCTTAAAACTGCTCACAGAATGATTTGATTGCTCAAGAAATTGCTCGCCCTTTATTACAACAAAGGAAAATGTATTTAACTAGTTTAAACCATACTTTTACATTGATGTCAACTTCCATCGTTCTATACTTTTGAATATAAACCAGTTCCAGCATTTCAGCAAAAAGGAGTTATTTGGGAATGCATGTACTCATTCTGTGAAATGCATTCCCGTTTGTCACAACAATAACACATATATATCTCTCTATTACCTTTTCAATTGAGAGTAGAAAATCAAATGGGAAGAGCTTCCAAAAAACATGATGTCCACATTGAGAAAAATGGAGTTGCACAAACAACAGAACTACAGAGTGAACGCCTAAAAAATCCTCTTTCTCTATGTGATCGTCATCTCATCATGGCACAGTCAGCATTTCGACATAACAATTTCCATAACCTTATTTTCTTCAACTCGGAGAGCCCCACAAAGAAAAAAAAATAGGAGACCATTGTCAGTGGTAATGTTCCCTATTTTTCTTCTCGAGAAAGACCTCAACTCGAGAGCGGGTTAGACGTAGTCAGTGTTAAATGGTGATATGATGGTACTCTTCATAGAAAGTGGCATAATATTCGTAAAGAAATAGACGTAAGGTAATACGGTTCGTATGCAAGCATTTTTTTCACTGCCAGAAACAGAGAGAGAAGAGTGAATGAAATGGTTTGCCGTGACATCCCATTTCCCATTGCATTGTGTGTCTCCTATTTTCTCTCGGTAATCTAAAAGTCGCACTTTCCCAACAACATTTCGCATTCCTACATGCATATGCATTGAGTACTCCGCCTCGTTTTTCACTGGAACCAGGATGATATGAGGATGACGACTTTCTTTTCTTCTCGCCTCACTTACTATTTCTGGTTTGTGGTCCTATTTCTCCAGTGAAAACAATACTCTCTCTCTCATTCTACGAGCTCACACTACAGTGGATATACTCAATGCTTTAAACTTTGTAACCTTCGTTCCTCATTTCATTTTTTTCTCGAGAAAATGAAAGTGGTCTCACCAAAAAAAACCGTTTCACCCTTTTTCTTCGCCGCTTTCTCTCTGAAAACCATGCTCGTAATTGTCTCTCTCGGAGACACACTCTTGTCGTGTACGTACAGAAAAGAAAATAGACAAAAAAATAACTCCAAGTTCACGACTGGGGATGTCGGAGAGATGGGAAATATAAGCCAAGGACTTTTCTTTTTTGTTCTATGCTTCCTTCCTTTTCATGTTCCTCATTGCCATCATGATGATGATCATCGTCTACGGGTGTCGTAATGCAAACCAGAGAGCAAGAAGCATAAAACGTGATGAGGAGCCATAATGCCCGTCAATTCACAGGGAAAAAGCTGACACCCTCGATTCTTTCAAGTAAAAAGTGGTCTTCAACACAAAAAAAAACCCTATGTGCACTCTCTCTCTCTCCCTCGTTTTCTTCTGCTTTGCTTTCGCTTTTTTTCCTTCCTCCCATTCTTCCTGTCGTATATTTCCCCTTGTTCTTTGAATGAGAGAGTTGCAAAATCCTACTTTTCCAACCTCCTATTTTCTTAGCCTATAGCGTAATATCAGAGGAAGAATGTTTTGTTCTCGTTGTCGTCGTCGCCTCAAAAAAAACTCCTTCATCTTCTGCTCCTGAAGATAATGATGGTATTACTTTTACTACCAGCTTTGACTTGTACGAGAAAAAATCTCACTTCCTTTTCTCTTTTGTATTCCATGTTGTATATTACACGTTGTCCTATATGCACACGTATTCAGCTGAGTTTTTCTGAGGTATATGAGTCCAGACAAATCTTATCGTTATGCGAATACTGCTGGTCTTGTGAAAATCCATCTACTTTCTTCTGACCTGTCGTCCTCACCTTTTTCTGTATGGTTAACTAAATTGTGCAAAGGTGTAAGTTGAGAATGGTGCGAGAATTTACCCTTTCAGTTATCTTGTTCTCAGAAGTGTTTACAAGTTTATGCAGGCAAATGTATGGGATGCGTGTAACACACCGCCTCAGAAATGAGAGTAATCATTGCTCAGAAGAGGGTGTAGTGGAGACAGGCTAATTTCCATTTCACGTGGATGTCACTCATTCACTGCGAAATGGTGTCTGAGATGGAAGCATACCTAAGAAGTGGGTTGCCTCTGTATTTGAATGTTTGCATTTACAAACACATTGAACAACGTGATATTTCCATGAGGGTGTAGTCGGTAGTCCTCGTTTCAGATCACATTTACCTACTTTCAAGGAGCAAAACTGCTACTAGATCTCATGTGTATTACGTTCACACGACTCCATTATTACATAGATTTAGGACTAAAACCGTCAACATTCTCTGACATAGTCATCTACTAGTACGTAAGTACTAAAGAAACTTGCAAGATCGATGTCTGGCATTATGCGACATAACACTGTACTCTTGTCAAACATACACCAAATTGCAATAATCGGCCACTCCGATTTCCTTTGTTCGTCGAAGTCTACAGGTTGCACAGTCCGTTGGCTTCTCTTAACAGAATCGGGAAGAAGGACTGTTGGAATTTATAGAAATACCCATACATATACCCAGATGAAATGGAATAGCTCTGCAACTATGTTCAGCACTGAAAATATGTTGATAATCGATGTCTAGTAAAATAATACAAATGTGCTTATTGTGATGACGAACGTCTGAACATCGTCAATTTTACAGATAGTTTGTTTTGCAATGCAAGAAAATGCTAGCTAAAACGCCAGTATTATATATATTTTCTAATATTACATGTCGCTGTTAACCATTAGGTTAGTTGATCTGCTAATATGCCAGTGGGAAATGGTTTTAGACGTAATAATGTCATACTATATATTAGTGCAGGGCCGTACTTACTTTTCGACGAAGAGGTATTTGTCCTTTGAGTTCTCGTAACAGGTTCCTTTTCCCTCGATGAACTTGCTGTCGATAAGTATTGGATTTGGCGTTCCGGATAAAAACCATTTCCCCTTCCAACTATCCGGAAGTCTGCAATTGCCCACTGTGAAATAAGAAAAAGAGAAACAAATTAATACGCTGGAATACATATGATTCACTTGAACTTAAAGTGCTCAACTGAATTCCACTTTTTCTTTGCATTAAGCAACACGTCCTTTTGTGCAATTCACATTTGAGTACACATAGCGGTAGTAGTATCCTTCGGAAAGTTTTACTCCAACCGATAACGGCAGCGAAATGTATATTGTCAGAGAATTCAATCCAGAAGAAATCGTCTTGTAAATAAACTGAAACTTCGTGATGGTTTAAGCCTTTGTTGAGAAAGTTAACAAGAGAATCTTCCTCTCTCTTTTCTTCCAAACTCGAAATCTCCTTTTCCGGGAATAAAACGGAGAAACAAGTTTCCCAATATAATTCTATACAAACATTGATGCATACTCTTGTTCACGGCTACTGGAAAGCGTGCATAAAAAGATAGAAAGGTGCTTATGAAACTTTTACATAAACATGACGTATTCCATTAAAAGTACGTAATACTTTCTACTTTCGCATTCTCTCTCTTTTGCACTTTCACCAAAAAATATCAAGAGGAGAAAGCTTGAAAATCTTTTGAAGGAAACCCAGCTGCACGAGGTTCCGCTCCTCTCACACGCACTGAATTGGAGATTTCTATATATTGTCAATGGCACTGTGTCGCTGTGAAAAGGAAATCTCCCGGTGGACTATTGCAAAATGCACGAGGAAACTCACAGATTCCTCCAACAAATGTGTGAATACACTGGAGTCTCACAGTAGGTTTTTGTGGCGTGAAAAACCACTGGATGTGAAGTGTTTAGAGTACTACTTCCCTCGCACACTTTCACGCGTATCACACAGCATAAACACGATATTGTTTATTGACATTTGCCAATTCAATTTACTGCAACAGTAAGCATGCTTTTACAGAGAGTGGAATAAGTACATACATCCTTACATAAATATGCGCATTCCAGATTTTCTCTGGACGCCTTCATTTCGAAGAGGAACTTTTGCATGAAAGCCGTTCCGCATGATGAAGCACGCAGATGAGGAGCTCAGGACTTTCACTCAACAATTAGTAGGCCCTTCGTGAGTACACACTGCTTTGGTGGGAATGGGTTGGGACTCGAGCTTTTGTTTTGTGTCCTGTGTGTACGTTCTGACGAGAGAAAATTATTGGCAAAATATTTGAATGTTAGATGATTTTGTGGAGCTCGTGAAAAGAAATTAGAAGCTTCGTGATGAAGACTGAACTGCGAGATATTTCAAATCAGAAACATTACCTTGAAATAAACAAGTTCAATTAAATTTTTGGGAGTGTTTAAATGAAATCCGTGATGTCTCTCTAATTGCAGTTTTATTTAGGTGCATAAACTACAATTGAATGCACGATTTGATTTATATGTTATTCTATGAACAGTTTTTCTTTAAAATGAAAGTTACTGGAGCAAACCACGTTTGCAAATACAATTGAACGAATTCGCTTGCTGTTTTAAATATCACGGATTTTACATATGCGCATCTACGTAATTCCTCAAGAGTAAAAAGAGCCCTCGACAAAACTAGGTCATCGCCTGTAACATTTGTCGCTCCGAAGTAGGTTTTATCCTTCAGTTTATACCTAAATTTCGTTGTGTTCATTGAGCAAAAATGTACATTTGTATGTGGGAGACACACATTTCATTTTTCGCCCCAATCCTTTCCTTGCAGCATTCATAAATGATCCCGCTATACATCAACACGGATGCAAACACATCTGGAATATTTTGTGCACACACTGAGAGAGAGGAGAAAGCGCAGGAAAGTGAGCGATGATGCCATTGATATTCTGGTGCCTACGCAAATGTTGAATGTGAACATTTCGCAGTAATTCCGTACCTACACTTTCACTCGGGAAGCATCAGCAGAAATCATGTAAGCATACATTCCCTCCATATGTTTTCTTAACCTCGTTGTGCAATATAGTATGTACATCCCGTGCTACGTGCACAAGGACGTACTTTTTTCGAATAAGAAGCGGAGGATCAATACTTCTTCCCTTTCACAAAGAGAAACTTTACAAAGGGAAATTCCAACAAATCCCTTGAAGATTTTCGCGACTCCACGGCAGAAGCATTCTTTTAAGTGGGAGTCGCGCGAGCAAATGGAAAGGGATGAAAAACGAGAATGTTTAAAATACTTTTCCATGAGAATTTCCACTTCTTCCAGATATCTCTTAATACGAGTACACAACCAAATGTACATACAGCTCAAAACATATGAATACAAGTGGTACACACGTTTCTTATATTTTTTGAAGATTGCGATGATGTTCGTCTTTTCAACTAAGGCTAACAATACTAACTAACAACCTAGTTTCTCTTCAGATATCTTGTATGCCTGCTAATAATGCGCTTATCATCCCATGGCACCACCCAAACAGACGCATCTAAAAAAGTATTTCACTTACTTGAAACTATATAGAAACAATTTTTGCAACAAAAGTAAGCTCCTCGAGAAAAAAAACTCTTCCAGTCAGTCGAATACACTACTTTATCTCACTTGTCTGAAGGATCCATCGTGTCAGTTTTTTTTTCTCTGAGGAGAAAAGCACTAGAGTTTTGTCCTATCGCATACACTTGTGTCAGTGTGTCTTACAATGGCGAAAGTGTCGACAGCTGGTATCACGTAGTCATCCATGTTGCGTAGTACTAAATCCAAAGATTTATAACCCGGAAAAGGAGGGAGGAGATATTCAACATTATTCAAAACCTCAAACATTAAATTGTCCCACTTCTCCAAAAGCTCCACAAAGACAAAGAGCACACGATTTACGATATGTCTCACGGACTGACCGGTGAGTATCACAAAATACATAAAGCATCCGAAATGTGCAGTGGAGATTTTCGTGGAATTCCCCCTTTGTCAAGACTATGTTCATACGCCTCCAGGCTTCTTCGAATGTCAATGACCAAAAGGCAGACACATTTGACCATTCGCCTGTTCCAAACAAAAGGCACCCTTATCTCATCTTTATCAGGGAGAAACACTCGCCGATCACATTATTGAGTTTTTTTTTGTGTCACTTGTAATGATGCTTAAAGTAGCAGGACACACACGTATCACACAATACCACCGATATCAAATTACAGTGGCCAAAGTCGATAATATATTGGAAGCAGAGCCGTAAAATTGTATTGGCATACTTACAAACGTTATGTGATCACACATTTTGGCGAACACAAGCTGGAGAATTTTTTTTGACTGAAGCACAAGCTGTGGCGTAAACTGTGTGTTACATGTTATGTGTAGTGTGTACACAACGCATTTTGTTTGTCGGCATGTGATTAAGTGAGTGAGACACACAAAGTTTAGGACGAGTTGGGAGCGAAAGGCGAGCATTTTCTTGACAAGAAATGGATGATGGTGTGAACAACGGATTAACCACGTACCAATAAGCCTCGAGTCGTGAGCTCGGGGCAAAGGCGTAAAGCCATTATAAGCCGAGAGTCAGAAGAAGTCAAAGAGCCGTGCTGAAAACACATCCTTCCTTGTTTCTTCGCCCTGTAACTCACTGATGATGTTTCACTTGTCTTGTAAAATGTTTTCGGTATAATAATAAAAAGAGAAGGGAAAGAAATCGAGTAAAATGGTAATAGCGTGATGACGACATGATGTGTGAAGTCTATGCTACCTCATTCCCGAATGAAGATGCGTACAGGGAATAGCCTTGTGCGATATTGAGTTGTTACATATGTAACGTTAGGTGTATCTTGTATATTTGAGTTTAACGTACCGTGCTCACTTCTAAGTGTGCTAATGGCGAGTGAGGGAGTTAACTCGGAGCTTTCACTTGTGTGAAATGGTTACGAGGAAAAATAAGACGGAAACGCAATATTTCCACCTCATTTATTATCATCTTGGCAAATCATCCGACTATGTGGCTTGGCATCACTTTTCACTCCTACTCGCCCACAAACACTGTTTTCGTTTTCTGTGCAATAATGCGGAGAAAACATGACTCCAACTCAAAATTCTCCGCTCTCCGAAACGACATGGTGGATGTTGTATAAACACAATTTTCTCCTTTTGACACTACATGAATCATCAAGATCCTCTCGTGATGATCGTCAATTTTTATTTTTGTCACTACTTGCCTTCCCACCTTCCACACGTCTTTGTAATCCTCCTCATGAAAAAGCTGCTATTTGCATATCAAATGTTTTGAGAGGGAAATGAAATGGATAATTTTATGCAACACTTTTAGCCTCTTTCTCTCCTTATACAAGAAATATAAAAATATTACATTAGCACACAAGACAAAAAATATCATTTTCTCTTCATTTCGCTCGACTTGCATTATTATTACGAACATCTTCCTCCCACTCAGCTTTTCGTGGAGGGGAATAAACCTTTATGACTTTGGTGCAAGAATCCTTTCCTGTCTTGTCGTAATAAATTATTAAATTAGCTGCGTAAGAATGTCGAAACTACGTGACTCTGATCATTTATGTGCAGAGCGAGTGTTGTGGAGGATAGGTCTTGATCTACGCGACATGTAAGAGCTAATATGTTTTTAGAAACGCCAACAGAAGGGAAAAGGGGTTTTAGAATAATTTTTTACCAAGTTATGCACCATTCGTCTTTGGAGGGTAGAGGCAATTTGCTCCATCCACCAAAACATGAGCCTCAGTTCTCTAGCAATTGTGGTGTAAGATCTCTTATTCATTTAGTTAACTGGTTTGGCCCCTTGCTGCTTTGACATGTAATATGAGTAGCTAAGTTTATCCCTTTTTCTCGAACACGTTACTCAATATGGTGGAAACCTTATTTTCATACGCATTATTGTACAATTTTTCAGAGAAAAAGAGCTCATTCTGAGCCATTCACGGTTTTTGAACCTTGCATACATAGTTAATGCGTAGCGTGTGTGTGGAGCTCAAGAGAAAGCTGAAGGATGTCTGTAAACGCAGGAGATATCCTGGAGTGCACAAGATTTTCCCTGAGAAGCGGTGTGCAACTGTCAGAAATTTGACAGGGTTATCTTTTTGAATTAAATAAAGGAAAATGAAGTTCCCAATGAATAGAGGATGACAGTGACGGATTGAGGAGTTGATGGTGGAGCTCAAGCACAGGAGTTAGCCACGCCATTATTGCCTCTCATTACTCACCATTTCTCAAATATTGGAGGAGAGCTTCCATGTTCTGCTAACAAGAGCTTCAGACATGTTTACACTGATGAAATTCCTGCGAAACATCTTTTTCTTTAACAGCACGTGGATGGTATGTTCAAACTAGGTTTGGTGACCATAAAACAATTCCGATGTTCTCGTCAACGTAAATTGTTTCATAGATGAACTGTGGACTGGTTCTGTTGACTTTACTCCTTCCAGTAACAGAGATGTACCTAACTTATAATTTATACATTAAAGATCAAGAATAAAAATATGGACTTCCAACTAAACCTTAAATTTAATTTTGATTGCCACCACCCAGACGTACTTGTCACTTGTTTACATCGTCATCCATCTTGTAGACTATAAACAAAATGTAAAAACTTCAACTAAGCAATAAACGTACTTCCGTACAACAGATCCGTAGGTGATTGCTATCAATTTCATTTCAAAGTATTTCTCAGCACAAGGCAATGAAACCGATGACTGACGATGACGCTCACTCTCATTACTTTCTTTTGGAGGGTGTGTGTTCCTCTCCATTTGCAAGAGGCTCATCAGCAAAAAAATTGGCATAGAGTTTATATATCAGCTCTGTCCTCCTTCAAACACTATATAGTGCTCTGGGACACATCCTTTATTCCCTCATCTCTTTCAGCTCGCTTCCTCCTGATTTTTTCTTCCTTTGCGCTCCACTTTGGCTCATGACCAATTCTATACTTTCGGAAGCGTGTTGCTCTTGTCTCCCCTTTCTCTGTCATTACGAACACAATAACGTTTTTCGCAATTCGTACATACGAGAAACAATGAGAGTGGGGAAAAGCATTGTTGACAAGAGAGAACAAAAGGAGGAGAGAATGATATGAAACCGTAGAAAATAGTAACAAACGGGGACACATGACACGTATAAAACATTGTCACAAAAAGCGAGAGATAAAGCCATACAATAAGATATCACTTACAAAGAGAGCCAAACTGTGGCTTTACGACGTATGGGAGGGGACATGCGATGCCATAATATAAATGTGCGTATGTACCCAGCCGTCGTTTTTCTAACGGTAGTTATTGGGTTTGACAAGATGTATTTCTAAAAAGAACACAGAAACTCCCACTTCCATCGAATTTTCTTTTTCTGTCGTTTTTCTCTTAACTTCGGAAATTATGTGCTGTGAGCTATTCACACAGAGATACTGAATACTGACATGAATGGAGAATCCGATGAGTGTGCAAACTTCTTTTTTCTCAAGAAGTTCCTTTCTATTTCCTTCAGGTTGAAAAGAAAATTTCGCGACAATAAATGACAAACTTGATTACTCGTAAAAAAAGTCCGAGCGACAGAAAAAGAGAGAAGAAGGAAATTCTCTCCAGTAAAAAATAATAACGACTTCACTTTTTTGTCTGCATTAAAACTTCTTGAAAGCGCAAGCCGGAAGTGTAAAGAAATAGTGAAGAAACAAGTCATATATTTCTAACTTCATACGCTAATTTCACGGTGAACTAAAGTTAAACGATTTTCGTCGAAAATGATCTTTTTCCAGAGTGAGCAGTACTTCTAATGGGCAATTCTCAACTAATTGTAACTTCTTTTTAGAATATACCCAAAAATTATATTTTACTTACACGTCACATAGAGTAACGAAATACATGCGATACACAGTATATTTGTAGCACAACATTCTGTACCGCCGATGGAGACAAAAAAACGAACTAAAAAAGTACAAGAATACACTCTCTCAATTCGCTATTCGTCTTGTTCTACTTTGCCTAACTCCCATTTCTCTCTCGGCTTGAATGCACGAAAATCCCGAAGCAGAGATAAGTGGCTTCTTTTCACAAGCTCATAAATATCCATCCAAATACGAAATACGCACGGGATCTCTGAACACGACAAAAAAAATGTAGTATACCACACATCTTCTTTTCCATCTCTACAAATAATATGTGTGTCTGCGCATCCAAGCAAATTCCGTGTGGACTTGTTAAGTGAAGCCAAACTATGTTATTGGGAATTTGATGTGAGACTTTTTGTATACACTGCAAACCTCTCGTACCATATCACAACGCCATTTCTCGGAGTCACTCAACACATTAAAGAATGGGCGAGAGGAGTTTCACTGACATTTCTTTCATTCTCTCTTTCCTTTCTTGAGAATGGCAAACACATGGGTGTTGACAAGTGATATAACATCTTCACATGCCACCTATATACAACATGGGCTCCTTACTTTTTTCTCTGCTTTTGTGCAAAAAAGATATGTAGTAACATGATCAGACTTTTGGCTCTTCAGGGTAGGAGAAAGGTAAGAGACAAGTTACTTTCCTGATAAATTTGCTGTGGACTTTTTTTCTGCTGAAACTCCAGGAAAGAAATGGGAAAAGGCGTTCTCACTCTCTTGCTGACTTCTTCCTTTATTCATGCAGCTTCGTGTGCTCCAATCGTTTTCACAAAACCCTGAAGGCAATATATTTTTTGTGCGAAACTGCAAACTGCAAAGTGTGCAGAAACGAATGGTGAAAGCTGATGATGATAGTGATGATGACGAGTTGCGTGTACAGGAGACAACGAGAAATGAATGGTTGTACGAAATAAACTGAGACCAGTGAAGGAGTACTAAAACGACAGGGCTCTTTAGCCTGTTGGCCCATTTCCGTTCCATTTTTATTTCATGACAAGAGCAGCAGCACAAATATGAGAAAATGGAGGAGTATGATGTTGCGTGATGTTTTCCTATTCCATCTCGTTCCTTATAGATTTTTGTAGAAATACGAGAAGATTGGCACAGTTGTATTTCTGCAACAGCCGCTTCAGTCATCATGTCACGACAGCGAGACATCCCATGAGAGAAATGTGTGTGCCTCGAGTCCTCTCTCATTCTTTTATTTCGGAGACGGAAATTGCCAAAAAGGATGTGTTAAAAAGGACAATAAAGTGAGAGCGACCCAAAGTGTGTGATCATGTCAAGTAGGCTTGTATATGAATGAATTACATGATATGGCAAATGACATCTTGACGCGATTCTGATGGCTACACCAAAACTTTTTGAGTCGACATCGGATGGTAAAACTTTATGCACACAGGACGGCATTAGATGAATTTGGCTTGATGTAATTTGTACGTTCTGGACAGCCTCAATCAATACGTCCAACTTTTCACAAGAGTTATAGTATCGCCATAAAGTTTCTTGAGTCACGTAAAATCGTTTAGGACGTGGACACAATGGAATATTTTTGTGAAATGACATAATCTGTTATAGAGCTCCGAGACAGAAAAGTGAGCGTTTCCTATGCTTCGCAATAATCGTTTTACTAAAATCCGACGGATTTCTCAAAATTGACTGATCCGCTTTCTCGCTGTCTCAAGTGAGAAAGGAGGCTCCAAGGACCGAGAAAAATTTAATCTCCTCATATCTCGAAAGCTGAACGTCAAACAAAGCTCGTCTTTACAAGACGGGGACACGGAGAAAGTGTAAGAATAAGCGGAATGCTTTTTAGGACTCATACAGTCGCTGTCTCCAGCTTTTGCCATTACTTTATTGTGTATGTTAAGGGAAACATTGCTCCCACGTTGCGAATGCTTCCCTTGGGAAGATAAAGCACTTCAGAGGGAATGATATTCATGCATAAAGCATTATCATTGTACACAGCTTACACTTGCAGAGAATGTGCGCATAAGCGCACCACACTGTGTGTGCCTAACGTTTTAGCGTTATTGAGAAAACTACACATCATATCCCGGAAAAAAGTGTTTTAAAAAACTAATCCAATCTGAGAGTAGTAATACCTACTTTTGGCATTAGCTTGTATTATCTCAAAGTGGTCCGTATTCACATGCATACGATGGCTAAAACAAACTTGTGTCGTTGGCAAAAGTTACGCATTGTACCTGCATACCTACAAGGATTTACATTTCTTTTGGCTTTCTCTGGAATGGACGGAATACCTTAAAGTGAAATAGAGTAATATGTTTCTATGATTTTTTGCTTCCTTTCGTGATTCGCGTATGATTCGCTCACATTCAATACTTCATATCGGCAATTTTTTTGACTGTGATATAGATTCGACGGAACAAGGCCTAAATGAATATGTTTACGCAATGTGGTAGTAGGAACAACAATAATAATACTGAAACTCCATCAAACTAAGCGAATTCCCCATATATAAGCCAGTAAAACATCGTTGGTCTCGATATTTGGGTGTTGTTGCTAGAACTGCAAGCTTTGCCAATCTCGTTTTTACTTGAGGAGAAAGTATCTTTATGGCAGTACAAACATTGGTTTGTGCAGCTCTGACAAACACGTAGATGTGTATGACTGGCACATTCTGACGAAGCCATCCCATCATGAAAATCTCTTTCCAGGAGTTACGCATGTAATGTAATGGCCCTTTGAGCTTATAAAGTTGAGGCAAAGTGAAAGCTTCAGTCGTATGAGCACCCTTCGCGTTGCAAAATCTGTATATGAAACAAGACTGAGGAATAAGCTGTATTCCACCAAGATTTACAAACATTCTTGGAAGATGACTGGAATGCCATATAACTATCTCCTAGAGAGGGAGAGAGAACCGCACAGAAATATTTCATCAGAGTCAGGAAGGAAGTAAACAAGAAAAAGAAAGTAGACAGTAACCTTGATATAGGCATAGTTTTGGATATTCAAACCCAGCTTTCACTTTACTTTCACTGGAGAAAATAAAGGAAGTGAAAACAGCTTCAAGTTGGAGCACGTTCCAGCTCTGAAATACAAACAGAGTCTTTTTGGGTTTTATATGCATAGATATTATATTTCTTTGTGCAACTTCTAATAAGAGAACGTATACAGAGAGAATTTTTCCCTGACTCCGGCTCAGGCAATTTGGGTTTAAATAAAATATAAGAATTTTCCAGAGTTAGACGAGAAAAAAGAGAAAGGTACAAAAGGAGGCTTTTTATTGCATTATTATAGAATGGTTGGTGTTCCGCGCAACACGGTGAAGAAAAAACCAAGAGCATCTTTTCCTTTCCGTATGCGAACTTGACTACGTATTATCGCATGATTCACATGTCTTTTTATTATTACTCCTCCTTCGTATACCGTATTCTTTTATTCTCTCTTTTTCAACTTTTTTTATCAAAGCACAAGAGAGATGGTATAATCATATTCATTGCGAATATAACACGCGTCGTGCGTCCCTTTTTAGACACACATCCAAATTCAACACAAAGGATTTGTTCATCTCTGTGGAGTTTTTAACTTATAGTGGATCGCTTTATATAGATTTCATTATTTGCGAACAGTTCCACACACACACGTGTGTCAGAATACGCTACATTTTTTTCGGTACGGCTGTGATATGAAAAGGACAAAAAGCAGTGAATATTATTATGATGGTTGAATGATGTCGATGATGATTATGAGGGAAAGCTGATTTCGTGAATGTGGAATCAAGTCTTTAAGTAAAAAGCACAAAGGCGGATGCATGTATAATTGAAGAGTTGAAATGCAAACAGAATACCTACGCTCTCTCGTCGTCTGTTGGTTCAGTATTTTTTCATAATCCGGATGAAAATGAAAGGACGCAGCATTCAAGCAGGTGGGCACATGGAGACACACGAGAGGAGACGTGATCATGAACTAACGAACATAATACCCTGCTCAGTCAACCACCAACGAACCACCTCAATCTCTGAGAGTATTTTAGTTATTATATAATTCTGTAATATCTATAGGCAGTTACTTCGTAACTAGGAATCAACGAGGGGATTATTATGAGCGGTAGAAAAACAACTTTTTTCAGCTACTTTTCCAAACATAAAGGTGCACTTGGGGATAGGGAGAGACGCATGGTATTAAATTAATAACTTATCTTTCCTATAAAACTCTCATTCGTAGACTGCCACTCATTTTATGCTTTCCGTCCTTTTTTCCTCATCAACCTGAAATTTGGGATCACCTTATGCTACGCCCATATTAAAATGAAATATAGGAACCCAGCTTTTCTGAAAGGGTGGGTATTTTGCATATTTTATAACGGGCGTGTGTGTCGTGTGCAGTGGAATAATTGAAGAGAGATGCTGATTAAGTGCGTGCTTACTTTCTTTCCGCCCAACAAAGTATTAGCTCAAAAGACTCGCCACCGGAAAAGGTCGTTGTACAAATGAAATGATGATGCTTGGAGAAAGTATTTTTTTGGGAACCGTATTCTCTTCTATTGTCGTCACTAAACTTCACGTGACACGGACATGCATTTCGGAAATTTTTTAGAATGCTTAAACAACTACTACGCACTCATCACAGCTACTCTTGGTCTCTCACTGTTTTGTAAAACAACTAAGTAACAAACACTATAAATACTCTGCCATTTTATCCTTGGCTGTCAGTTAGAAAAACAAAGACAGAAGCGATAAAAAAGGAGAAGGTATTACGAGAGCTTCTCTGTTGTTCTCTCGTGTTCGAGGGATTTCATTATCATTAGTCATCCAACCCATTTTCTTTACTTTCAACGCTACTCACTGAATATAAGCTTGCTTTCACTCAAGTGAAGTATTACTTTGAGCTCTCGTTTTGAGTAAAAACAAAAGGTCTCCCATTTCAACTCTTATGTTTCTTTTGCGTGTTGTATATAGCCTTCATGAGGGGAAAGAGTGCTTTACACAACATAAAGTACATCTCCGTTCTCCCATTTTATTTTCTGGTCATTGTCGTAGTCATCATCACCGTCATTATGATCAAGCATCACACAATTCACATCACAGCGATTAGAATGGGTGGTGTTACGTTTCCACTTGAAAATCGGGGAGGTGACCTTTGTGAAAGTGCTTTCCCCTCTGAGAGAGAAGAATGTGAAATGCAAGACTTTCAATGTGACCAGATAAGGTGTGCCTTTGTGTACTTAGGATGTTGGAGCTCATACATGTTTGATGGGATAAAACGCATAATGTACCTACATCCATGGTTCCCTGTCCTCTCATCCTGATGAAGAGAGTTGAAAAATAAACCAACTTCAACTTGCCCATGTAAATGTATTAAATATTTAAAGCACTCTCTTGTCCTGTCTCCTGTCCTTTGCTAAGTGAACTGCTTATACATTTTTCGAGCAATAGCTCACTCACCCTTTCCTCCGCTTTGGAGAAAAATATATTTTTCAATGGCTAATGCAAATGGGTATTTCCCTATGACTGGCTCGGGTTTTATGTCATATTCATTTGCTGACGAGTAGCACGCGTATTCCCATATGAGAGGAAAGCTGTTCCGTGTTTTCGGAGGAAAATTAACTGAAACTGCGTTCATGACATTTCTTATTCAAAAGGTTGAGTGTAGCCGTGAGCTTTTAGGTTTTTTTCTGTAGGCTCGGGTATCTACATCTATTCCTGGAAATGGAATTTATATGGATATGGCGAAGAATAATGATGGACTTGAACTTGGGGAGAGTGTATTGGGTCGTAAAACAAAGGGTAAAATTTGTACTAGCTTAACATTATGCTCGTTGAATGAAATGCTAGGAATAGTTGAGGAATTAAACTGAATGAGAGTTTTCATATGGATTTATAATAGTGTACGGGATAAGCCGCTTTAAATAAGCATGTAAAACTCAAACATTAGCTTTTACGGTTGTAGTCAGAAAAATGACGAACCATCATAAAAACCATGGACTAATAGTAACGAGTTCCATCAGCGTTTGTCATTTATTGCAGTTAGATGGTTTTACCTGCGCAATGTAATATGCACGTAAAAATTTCAGAACAGAAGATTTATACTGGATAAAGGAAGAAAAAATGCATGAAGTCCATACGCTCATAAACCGTCTTGCAGGACATGCAATTCTAATCCATTATTTAGCGACTGCAAAGAAAAAGTTGGGTTCTCTATGCTCTATACATTTTTCTCTGAAAATTATTTAATTGTTTCTCTCCATCCTAGTGTGTACTATATGTATGAACCTAATTGAAAATAAATTATTCAGCCAACATCCATCCCCCATCCAGCTCCAACCTGTAATCTTCATGTTGCCTAAAGAAAACAAGGCTTTCCCAGTTTGACAGTTGTGAATAATAGATATGTCCTATCTTTGGTGATTAAACATTCATTACGTTTCTCTTTCGACGGAAAATGCGGTGCAACGGAAGGATACTTCGCAGTTTTACGGAAGTTTTGAATAACTCTAGATTAATACGGAAATGTTGAAATAAAGCGTTTAGAAGCATAAATTCAAGTTCTACAGCTTGACAGCATTCTTAAGCTTAGCAAGAATAAATCTGCATTTAAACTACATGTAGCTTCGAATAACAGACATTTCCCGCATTTCTTGGTCTTTGCTTTCACCTGAACTCATTGTTGATCATTGATTGAATTGAATGACAGTTCCGCCTGTAGACTGTTTGATTTGAATTCGAACAATATTTCGAATAAATAGTTGTATACAATATTAAACTCAACGTGTTTGATTTTACAGATGAATACTTTTATTTTCCGGTTAACCTTAAAGATTTTGTATACTAGATCGTAATTGCAGTCTGAATAAAAGTGTCTGTGGCGCGTCAATTTTCTTCATAAATAATGCATGTGCCTAGTGCCTATGCATACATTAAAACATAAACAGGTCAGCCTCTTTCCATTTGAGTGTTAAGTGTATTCATGTAATACATAATATCTAAATCCCAGCTCAATAGAAGCACTCATTTTCATGGAAAAACTGCGCCTGCCAAAAAATCCAAGATTCATGTGGAAACGGCGCCACACATGGAAATCATGAGTCGTGCTCAAAACGACAGTTTGACTGACGTCGAATAAAGGTGAAAGCAGGAAGATAAGTGCTTTCTATCCCTTTTCCAGACTGTTTGACACAGAGTGTTGTCTCGCTGGCGGTTGGCAAATCTGGAGTAAACAAGGCTCAGCTCCAATTTCTCCAGTGATAGTACACAAATACGCAAAAAAAAACATCTTTCACCTTTCCTGGAGATAGATCAAGTATAAACTGACGGGTGTTGTGATTGGGTTTTGCACTTTTACAGGAAACACGTCTTCCACTCACTTGCTGCTCTGTCAATTCTGTCTGCGCACTAATGATTCTTGACAGAATTACGACGTGACATGGCTTGTGGAATTATAATTTATACATTTATTACAAAACCCTTTAAGCACATTGCAAGGGAGTCGTGCAGAAGTTGTTGACCATAAGTTTCCACTTTCCACGAAGTTGACGCTTGCATTCATTTGGTGACTTATGACCAACTGTTTCCACTTCTGATTTTCATCACCACACCCGTGACAAGTGAGAAAAGTCACGAACCATCTGAAATTTTTGTATCGCCACTTCTCAGGCTTGTTGATCATTTCCATTGTATGCTCAGAGAATTTTATGACTGTTCCTTCTGTATAATTTGACAAACGTGCCTTCAAGAAGTTTCCGGAAATTTGTAAAGTCAGCTAAACTACAGCAGCCTCAGCTAGAAAGAAGGCGAAACTCTAAATGCATTTGAAGCCGGATCCCAAATGTAATTTTTAGTTGTGAGACTCCACCAATTCTCTCGAAAAGAGCGAAGAAAATTTTCAGAGAATATTTAGAAACCTTACTCCAGAGCATCTTGCCACCTCTGGAATAGTGTTTCCAACTCTTTTCCACATTGACGATTCGTTGCATGCAATCCTCACTTTTGTCACTAGACGCACACACCCACCATCTCCACCTCCCCTAACGTAAAAACGGCATTGACTGATGACTTCAATAAGCGGTGTTACTTAGCTCTGTAGTCACTACTGGTGGTGTGTAGCACCCCTCCTAACTCCGTGGAACAGCTTTTCACAAGATGGATTAGAAATATTATGGAAAGAAGGAAATCCTTCTTGCACCATAAGACATGCTACATTAAGCTAGCAAATGTATATAAAAATCGTGAAATACAATATGATACAAGAAACACGGTGCGTTCGCCCAAATTGTAAATTGCATCGAAAAAGTGCACTTGTCACACATGCCACATATTCATGTTGTGTGTGTGCGTGTTTAAAGGATGCAAGCACATTACCGCATCACCTTCTGCACCCTGCACAAAACACTTTGTGTAATACGCAATTCGTTTTTATCTGAAAAACAAGCCGCATACCGTATGAAAAAAGCTCTTTCTATGCATAATGCAGCGAAAGAACATCTTGTCCTCCTCCTTATGTCCTCCATTATTAGATCATTTTAAATTCAAGCATGAACGCTAACAACCCTTTCCCCTCTTCACAAAAATTTTTATACTATCTTCACTCACACATTCACACAGCTGACGGAAACGTGTGTAACATAACTTGTCTTCTTAAAGAATCAACCATGCCGTAAAGTAATAGTGAAAATTGCCTTGACATGGTTGATTTTTTAAGGAAAAAACCGACTTGGTGATTTTCAAAGCATGTCGCCAATGCAGAAGGGTGTCATATATGCAACACAAAACAAAGATATATATTCCCAAGCATCATCCTATTTTTCCAATGAGTCTCTTTCCAAACTTTGTTGAAGCACACTCATCAAAGTAATCCAGGCGGAAAGAATGCATAATATTTATCACGATCCTCTCTTTCTGAAACCTCTCGCGACAAGAGGGATTAAGGAAGTGTGAGGGCAATGCAACGGAAAATGGAGCGAGAAGAGAGTGAATGAGATCCATACAAAATGAATGAATTTACATTAAAGCACGTAGACATTTCTCGAAAGTGTCGAGACTCTTAGGTAGCTCGATCCGAGCGTCGTGTTGACAGCCCTCATTTTGCATAGTTACCCTTTGGAGACAACTTGTGACATTTCTACAGGGAAACAACGAATTCGTCAACTGTCTCTCGTGTGGCTCCACCGAGTATTTTCCCCCATTCTTTAACACTTCCTTCTCAAGAGAGTTGAGACTCGTTTTTTATATGGTGGAGACAAAAAAATACTCTCTTCTTTTGTACTATCATCCACCACCACACTTTTGCTCGTTGGTTTTTTGGAATGAAGTTGGCTAGATGGATGAGGAGTGAGTAAAGTCACAACTCTTTCGTGTTGAGACTTAAGCCTTTTTTTCCTAACTAAATTAACAACTCGCTGACTCACAAGACTCTCGGCTCACTTATTAGCTTAGCCTTTCGGAGAAGAAGACATTCTTCACTTGGTTCGCCATGTCTTGAACTGTGAACGCAATGCAGAGCCCTAGTGAACATTAGTGGTATTGCAGCATAAATCTTGGGATGTTCATTTTTTCCTTTACTTTCTTCGCTGGAACAAAAAAAAACTTTTGTCGCAAGAGATTAAGCGTTCGGTATGTGTCTATATTCACACACTGGATTGTATTTGGTGTAGCTCTATATATTCTTGTAAGATTCAATATGCATAGCTTTTAGCTTTGGCAAAGTGCAGAGACACTAAAAAAGCTAACTTGATGTGTTCCTTTATACTTCTGCTTTTATACGAGAGTGTCGTCTCCTAACGCATACGGATCGGAAGTCAAATCCGGAAATTTAATGGAGATCTCCAACTCAAGCGACACATTTTAGCTGACGGAATAATCCTTTTCCCTTTCTTGGTAGAAAACTTTGAGGCTACTTGCCTTTTCGTACAGATTACACACTCTTCACTTATCTCTTAACCCTCACACACACAGAATGGGCTCATTTTGCATTCTCCCTTTTTTCGCAACAGGGAATGACTGTCTCTTCGAAAATAACTTATGGGAGAAGACGCTAAAGAAAAACTGATGTAATCGTGAGTAATGCAGGATGCCAAGTCAGCTAAAAGCTTGGCGTTATTACTTCCCTCAGTTTTTTTAGATGTGCATCGAGATACCCACGGCTTTTGGAGGCCATTATTGAAGGAAAAGATGTACAAAAAGTATACATTAAGTTGTATCACAGTTAGATAGATTACGGAGACTGTTTTTTTGGAGCACATTACAGATCATCCGATCTGATCAGCGAAAAAAACGAACACATCGTTTCGATCGTGTGCAGGCTTATCCCCGAGTTTTCTTTTATCGAATGAATGATTCATAGAGAGAAAGTGGTTGGAAAGTGGCTCAACTCGTGAATAGAAAAAGAGTTTTGAGAGAAAGTTTTTTGAGGGAGATTAAAGAAAGAAAGGGTAGACTTACCATGTCCTTGGCCATACTTATTGGTGGTAGAATGGCTGCTGAAGTAGGGCCCGTCGTGTTGTTGCTCCTCAGTGTTCTCTTGGGCATCTTGGCCTTGTTGTTGAGCGTGGAAGTGGTGCTGGTGGTGGTTGTGTTGATGATGATGACTTTGATGATTATGATGCGAGTGGTAATGATGGGAGTGATGATGATGTTGCTGGTGATCGCTTTCGGGGAGATAAGGTTGTTGGTGGTGATGCTGAGAGGAGTCCTCTAGTCTTTGCTTCGGCTGAGAGGAGAAACTGGTCTCCTCATTTTCTTGGGGAGGATAGTGATGATAGTCTCTGGGCGGAGCGAAGGCCTCCGATGACAGGTCTAGGACAAAGACAAAAAAGTCGGCCTTAATATGAAATCATGGTGAAGTTTGGGATAATATTACGTAATAAATTCTTGTCAATGCTGGCGTTTTCGAGCGCACTCGAGCAGATAAGCGGTTTGAGAGGGGTTTGAGAGGTTTACTCATTCTTTTTCTGATACTCACGCTTGAAATGAAAAATTCATTAGGTCATTTCGTACGTGGAGATTTTTTTCTAGAATATATTCTTTCTAAATAAAATAAATGTCAGACTTAGACGAGTAAATTGGGAGAAATGCCGTAATTTAAAATTCGAAACAGTGTGTCTGTGTCTCCGCAGTACAGCACAAATACAGGCATGAAAATCGATAGAATCCAGCGAAATAATGTATGACTTTTGGTGTTGTGAAAGCGCTACATTTTGCACTATAAAATCCGGACGAAACAATACGACTGTTTGGTCTCTCGGTTTGGTCGATGGGACGTGTGGCTATTTTCAGGTCTTCGTACGCATCATCAGTATGCATTTATGTATTTGTGGCAGTGCACTCGGCAAGCAGGCTTTTTTCTCTTCAATTCTCTCATTTTATGACTACGTGTGTACGTATTCATACATATTTAGCAGGCAGTCACTCAAAAACTCGCAACTCAACTATTTGTCAGATTCTCTTCAGCCAGAGACAGAGCGGAGTCGTATTTTTCTTCAAAATCAGCACTTCTGCGTATGCTCGCTTTCACTCACAAATGTACAGTGGGATTGTAGTTGGCAAATCATGAATTACAGAGAGAAAGCTTTTTTTATACAAAATGAGGGAGAGAAAGTAGTCACCGGAAAAATTGCGAAAAAAATGCTTTTAGTTTAACGGAGCACAAACAGTGAGTGTATGCGCTGCGCTCTCGTTTCGCTTGTTTTTGTTTGGGATAAATATACCAAAAAAATGTATTCAACTGAAAGAGGAGCGGAATGAGGAAGCAGTATTTTTTTATTCAACAAGCGCAAACTCTAATTATTTTTCCGTTCCGTACAATCACACAGATGTACGACGTATAAAAAACGGTTGGAGTGTTCCGATGTCATGTTAAACTCAAATACTCAAGTAAAACGGTACTCCGTGTGTTTGGCCTTTCTCTTCCAATTTTGTACGTCCTTTTCATGATGCTGATTACTGGGCTTGTGCTCGACAGGAAATTCAACAGGAAACGTTCGAATAAATTAGTGCTGCACGTCAATCAGTGGAACACGAATAAATTTGTATGCACACACGCATCGCAATCACACAGTCTTGCACGAGTATCGCGCTAAACACAAGTGTGCTCGTCAAGTGAACACCCTCGAAGTTTTGGTCATTTTCTCAAGTTGGAATCACAAAACTCGAAAGCTTAGAACGAAACCGTTGACTTTCTCTCTCCCGTAGGGCAACGCATTGTTTTCTATAAAAATGAGAGTGTGCGTACAAATACTTATTTTATGCATTCTATGTGAGAGATGGATGACTGAAAATTATTGGACACATACTGAGGCCTTGGAGTGAGAGTCGTTTTCCATATTCGACACCAGCTGGCAACTCAACAAGCTCATAGCTCAATGCATATAATCATATAGAATTTTTATGTTACACCTACGCACTATGTGAATCCCATAGTTTCTCG
>JAHZMW010004049.1:0-15798 GCA_027743745.1 Alloscopus bannaensis
AAATTTCTCCCTGGGAAATGACCGTCCAGGGAAATGTACATCCAGGGAAATGTCCGCCTGGGAAATGTCCCCAGGGAATTATCCTCCTGGGAAATGGTTCCTGGGAAATGACCTGCTACCTTATGAATCGTGTCTCAATTGACGGCTTTGATATTACCGAGAGTTCAGATGAATTTCTGTTTCTGTTTACTTATGCTCACATCGTTGTATTTGAATGTTTTTATTATGAGAATAAATTTGCTGTGTAGCCAATTATTCACCCCGAAAGCAAAATGCCATCGCCAATGATTTTTTAATTTAAAAAAATACCTTCCAATTCGGTAAGGTATTTACGTATTAGAGCAAAGATGTAACAAAGAAACGAATCGAAAAACAAACTGATTCTGAAAATTTTTCTGAAATTCACCCGACCGTAAAGAGTTCCTTCAGTATAAACTAACCAGGAATTTTATTAAGATACAAATTGTAACTTTCTAGCAATCTTGCAAAAAAATCAAGTGTACAAGTCGAGTACGTTGCAAATGATCAGGAAAATATTAAAATTCTTCTAATACCTGAAATCAATATCACTCTTATTTTGTACTCTTACCCGTAGGTTACGAGAGACGAGCAATTTACTAAAAAGCGTATATCAACCAAATCAGAGTATGTAATATATATAATCCTTTCGTATTCGGAGAAAATAAAGTATCCTGAAACTTATTTTGCCGTATACATCAATAATTTGATAACATAACTATTTATGGACAATAGCATATTTCGGGTAGTTTGGTACATAATATTTTTATACTTTTTCATGGGATTGACATATTCGAGGAAATGCATACCTGCGAATATTGCAAACCTTAATTTACTTCATTATTATTTTAAACAAGTCCATTTTTAATTAATTAAATACCAAAACCATCCAATTCAAGCTACACACCGTGCCAGCAGCGGGATATGTATTGACATAAAATGCTCAGCTAAAGTAAACAAATGTACAGTTGACTAATCTTTTTAATCGTGTTTATACAGCAATTACAATCTCAAACAGTCACATAAAAAATGCATGCATATCATCGCAGTGTAAGCTGTTTTGAGAAATTGAAACTGACACTGGGAGCCAGATATGCATGCAAATGATGGTTTTTGTTTGTGAAGAAATTGCTAACTACCTACCAGTGAGAATCGGTATGTCAACTGTCGGAAAAATTACGAGAGATTACGCCTAGGTGTACATTTCCATTACAAGTCTCACAACAGTGTAACACATCCTCTAAATGGTTGCCTGCTGCTAGCACTTTGCGAAAACGTTACTTCAACAAAAAGCAAACACGCCAAAGGAATCCCTTTGTGAAATGTCCCCACAAACAATGAGATTTTTTAACTGTAACAAAGCCGTAGTCTATCTGCGAAAATCACATGCAAAGTTTGTGTCGTTATTATGTTATCAAAAAGGTAACCACAAGATAACATCAAGATGTCGATGGAGGAGTGATGTTTGCTAATTTTTTTCTTACAACAAAACAGTGGATTCGGTAAAGATTTTATTGTTTCGTCGGTTCTGAGGCTTTCAAAGGTGTTTTCATCGAGACGCGCAGTAGAGCACAATCAACTTAATGGATTATACATTGATGTCCCATTGTATGTGATACGAGTATTTCTCAGGTATACGCTTGCATAGTTCTTGCAGGTAAATGCCATTTTATATAGCGCTATGTATGATACCTGTTGTGAGTATGTGTTGCACACATCTCAACATACGCAAACGTTACGAGTAAGGCTTAGAAAAGATTAAGGCTGCAAAAGTGTGAAGTTGGTACAGACATACAGCTTCAAAGGGTACGACAACCATATGCCTACATTCCCATTGTGCGTGCGGTGCTCAACAATGGATGAATGATCAGTGAGCGTCTAAACGCGATCTCAGGTGCATGAGTCGAAAAGGCTCTCATACAGAAACTGATCAAGAGACTCAAAAACGTTATTGTGCGTGCCGATTTTCATGGTGAGTTTGTGTAGTCCAAGTTTCTGAAAGCAAACCGTCCATTTGCAAACATTTTAAAAAGCGACCTAAAATAAATCTGCATTCCTAAAAAGGTTTCGGACACTTAAAACGGGAAATTTGTAATTGTTGAAGTCGGTCCTTGTGAAAGTACGAAAGAGTGGACACAAAGTGATAATTTGGGAGAGCTCTGTCATTGTAATTATGCCGCGTTCTCCCTAATTAGTACGCAAAGTGACTGGCTTAGAACAGTAACCCGAAAAGGGTTGACGGTGATTTACAACGGTGTCTGGACGGCTTCATCTAAGTTTACCTTAATTATCGTGACTTGTAGCGGTCTTCTTAACTAGAGCGCAAATAAAGTAAGCATACTTGTGCATGTCCGCTGATTAGATTGTGCATTCATGAGTTTGGTTGTGTTAGTATCTTTGAGCAAACGGCTCAATTTATTAGTTGTGATAATTTTTTTCAAATCAATGTGTGAAACCATAAGTGACTATGTGCTCTGTAAATCTAAGATACTTACGGAAACGATAATAAAAATTGATCCATGTATAACCATAAACTTGTCGACCTCTTTCAAGTTTTTTCAGTGAAATCCTAATAATAACTGGGAGAAAATATAGGACAATACATTTTGAACAAATTGAGTCAATGCTACTGCATCAAAGTATCGGTGACTAGTTTCCCTATGCTTTCATGTGGTGTTTCTTTCTTTGATCAAAGCAAATGATAAGTTGAGCCTTCTTTTCCGTTACGATGCGGCTTTATAGCCTCAAGACTTCCGGTGCGGTCGTGTGCTGTGGATGTGACGGATGGTCTCACACATGTCTTCGCACCATTCATCAGGGGATCTAACGAGTGACTTAAAGTGTACAAAAAAAATGACAATCTATAGCATACAACAATACAACTCTTGCTTATATAGCTCTTTATGAAGATGCATGTGAATCTAATAATTGTGAGTTTATGAAGGTTAGAAAAAAAAGAAAACTTCATTTCGTCCTTTCTTTTGTGTCGTACATTGTTCACTTAATTTTTTTCCTGTTTGTGTGAATTCGAAAGCTGCTTTAAACCCTCCACATCGGACCTACTGCCTTGGTTGAAAAAGAAGTGTGTTAATAATATAATGTTGGTAATAATAATCAGAGACACAGCCTTGTGCAATTCCCAGAGGAAACTTTCAAGACTGAAATTAGCCACGGGAGACGAGAGGAAGTGAATTTGCTGCGGAAATTTTCACTATTAGTCTAAGCCATAGGTGCCATTGACAGTGCTAATTTAGAAGAATATAGGTACATGGCTTGTGAATTGGCTGATTTGCATACGTACATTTACTTAATTGGATAACGATTGGGTTTGCAAATCGCAAGAGTATTTGTGGGAATGATAAATTGTGGGTTTATAACCTCACCTCATTAATCAGTGATTGTTTTGGTTTGCTCAGTGACAAATAAAATTAAGTTTAAGAGTTTAAACAATTAGATTAAGATTCAACAGTGATGCTACATACGAAAAACTTTACCTGAAGTTAATTTGATATGAGTTACAGTTTTCTAAGAAAGTTTACGTCTAGCTACAAAATTCACATCATGTCCCAACACCGGAAGTTGGCTTCATTCGACAGCAATCGGATATAGAGAAAACGGACTTTTGTATATTTCACTCTTCGATTTTACTTTCAGTTCGTGAGTGTCATTCACATGTGTACCTAGTACAAATTACGTGTATGTAAGAAAAGAAAGTAGATTTGTTGAGAGCGGTCAGTGTGGTCTTCCAACATTTTCTGAGTAAGTCAATTTTTTTAGGAACAACACGATATAGTTTAGCGGAAAAAAATTGAAAATCACGTTATTCCTTCCCAAATTGTGCGCATGTCAAGCTGATTTTCGACGATGACAACATCCTCATTATATTACGCTGTACAATTATTTCCACGTGATTCATGCTCACTTTCGTAGTAACTACATCTTCCCAAAGCTCGAGGAAAAGTGAAGTGTGCATTATCATTTTCATGCCAAAAAAGGAAGAAATCGGAGAGAAAACACATTCACCCCTTGTCAACCCCTTAGACATAAGGGCTGAAAGGATTGTTCGGCCTAATTCTTAAAAGATACGTATCAGCGATATGTGCATAACTTGCTAAAAATTGCATCGTTGTTGATGCGAAAGAGTTTGGTTTCAACAAAGTTTTTAAAAAATGAAGCGGACACGAGGAATGGTGCCAACAAAGACGGCCAGCAGACCTGTTGTGCTGACACCAAATCGAGCGAGAATGGCCGTAAGTCACAGTTCGCATTTACGCGTATCTATTTGCTATTCTTCGGGCTGGTATGACGTGTTATGTGATGTGTGTGTGGATAAGTGACCACTTTTGCGAACTTATACCCTCTGCAAAAATTTATGAATGGGTATAATCGAAAAACGAATTTCAGGTTTTCTCAAACTTTTCTTTTTTTCAACATTTTTTTCTGATGGGAGTGTGTGTGTCAGATTCACTCGGATCGATGCCAGCCTTCTGGCAAAGTTTTCAATTGTCACGTCACCTCCACATGTACATGTAATTGTCAGTGTTTCACTTGTAAAATGGTAGTAAGTAGGCGGCTAGTGATGATAATAGAAGTGTACCACTACACTATAATACACTATCAATTTCTTTAACAAGAGTTTTAAAAAAATTCAACAAAAAAAAATCTTGAAACTTTACCTTTCCCTCTGCCATACCTCAAAAAATATGTTTACAAACCGCACCTCGTTGGAAACCGGTAAAGCATCATTTAAGCTCAGTAATTATAGCTGGTTAATTAAGCATGAGGCATATCAAATTAATACTAGAGAAATTTTAATTAGATTTTAATTAATGTGAAGTACCTCAAAAGCTTACAGCGAAATTATGTGTTGATCCCTTGCTCCAATGTTGAGCTACCAATTTCGTGTCAAATGTCTTTGAAGATGAAAACTTAATTAGTCCACTTTAATTGAACTTCTAGAGTAATATCGAATCTGGCGACGAAAAAGCTTGCCGTATGCACATTCAAATTAAGTTTGCTTTACCAACGCACAATTTATGGATCATTATTCTAAGGATTCCAAGGGGCTTGGGGCGCTCCTACAATTTTGTTACTAATTAATGATTCACTCGATGCCAAGAATATTACTTTTCATGGCACGAGAGCAGAAAGTAATTTTTTTTCTCAATCACCTCAACTTTTTATGTGAACTTGCTCAATGAGTAAACGACTCTCTTGCCATCCCCTCTAAAAGAGGAATACAATCTCGGTGCAGCACGACTCTGGTGAAGCACTTTCAAATGATTTTAAAATGTCAGATTAGCATAAAGATTACTTTCATTTAGCACTCAAGCTAAGTGAGTGTTATTGCTCGATGATATTGCGGCTCTGAGAAATTATCAGGGATGATTATTGTTATTAATATTATTCTACTAGTACCATATCGGTGCAGTGTGTCTGTTATTAATGACTTGGCATTTTAACATGACTTCAACGTATAGTACAAGCTCACTTGTGCTGACCTACAAACTACTCTGACCAAGACTAATATATGAAGCTCAACAGAGAGCAAAGTGTTCTCACGAATCATCCTTATCTCATTAGTTTTTTTTTCTAATGCACCACATTCCAATAGTGCACAATTCTTAATAGTCGAACAAAACTGCGCCTTGCCTTTTACGAACAGATATAAAAAAATAGTTGCCTTTAAAACCACAATGGAATCTTGACATTGACATGCTTGCTGTCAGAATTATACGTATTAGTGTTGATGTTTACTTATCGGTGGTGGTACTACCAATAAAATTATTGACAATTTATAGTTTTTATGAAGCCAACTCATTTGTAGATTGTATGTAGTCAGGCACGAGGCAGGAGAGTGGATGGCAATATGGCAATTGTATCAAAGTCTGTCATTTGCGGTCTCACAAAGGAGTGATGATAACCATCAGGAATTTTAGCTCACTGCACGAAACCTGCTTTTGTAGTAATTAACTCAACAAATAATCAAGCTGTGTGATATTCTCTGAGCTACATTTTTTTCCTCACCGTTTTCCAACTGTGAGAAAAAGTTCACTCTGAGACTTCAGAAGAAAAATATCCATTTTCTTACTAAATATATTCATAAGCCTTCCAAAAGTTTCACAAAGGACACTAACTAACGACAATTTGACGAAATAACCGATGTAGAGGTCACATTCAGCAATCTTTTTCACACCTTCACCCTCATCATCAATATTGTAATCCCTGTGGAATAAGTAATGATGAATCGACACTAATGACAACGTTGCAAAGGCGAAGGATACATATCGTCGGTAATCCTCCATCTTTGTAAGTCACTTGGCCATGGTTTGGGCGTACCACGAAGTTTGGCCCAAATTTTTGAAAAAAGTTTCCCTTTGCCTGAAGCAAATCAATATTGTGACTAAGGTATATATAGGGTTTTTACGTTTTTCTGATTTATTGCAAAAGGGCATACTTTTTGAAGGTAGAGCAGCGGGTGCTTATACTTCAATTCCTGTCTTTATGACCTCCAAGAAATATGAAAGCTTACACAAATCTCAGTCGCATGATGGATGTTACAATATGCTCACAATTTCTAGAAAGGAAATTATAAATCATCAACAACTAGGGTAAGTGTACGTGCTAATGACACTCGCTACCATTAGATTCATGATACATGTGTGATTTTCTTTATAAAATTGACACACAGAGTCTTTTAGACTAATGCACAATTTCTTGCATAACTCCACAATGTGTGAGTTTGCATGCTGCAAATCAACACTGATTTTTTTCGTTCATCCAAAAAGTTTCTATTTCTCAGTCGGACACAGAGAACACCTGTCAAAATGGCGACGACGCCAATTTAGCGTTCGGGAGCTCCTTCATGAAAATTCACACGAGGGACAAAAGCGACTTTCATTTGCTTAAAAAAAATTCAGAACACAGCCAGATGGAGATCAATAGAAATTTTAAAAACCACACTGAGACAGCATCTTTTATTAGATTTGTTGTCTGCTCTCAGAAAATTTTTAATGTCAGACCACTACATATCCAAGTGAGTGCGACATTTATAATTTCGTGTAGACTCATAAAGGATTTTTATATTTAACTTTTCTTTGAGTCCTCAAGCTCCTTGTAAATCGTGACTACCTGAACATACAAACAAGATGTGCAGCTCAATAACAGGTCTGTGTGGTCGATTACTAGAAAAGCTTCTTTATATCCATAGCTGACGGCGTGTCATGGATTTTAAAGTTGCACTTGCTAAGAAAAAAAACTGCAATTTTTTTAGGTTGCAAACAGGTACATCACCAGCTTTCGATATGTTTACTACGTATTTACTGTAAAAAATGAAACTGAAACCTGTCACCTTGTGACAAAAACGTTTTTTTTCAAATGTGTATCTGAAACATGATATTAATGGTTGTCGTCATATCAAGTTCCCTTTTGCTACCTTCAAAGCCAACGGTTTCAAAGAGGATGTACAATTTGTCGTAAATGGCTAAACTGTACTTTTTTATTTTAGCAACAAAGATAGAAAAAGAGAGACCGTTTAACATTTGACGAGTGGCATCAAAGGAACTTCCTTTGCGAAAGTTATGTAGGCACATTTTGGCTAATTATGTTGAATTAACAGGAGTCCCATCATGGCCACAACGTTGTCATTAAGGTTGTGTTAAATATTTCTTGAGAAACTCACACTTAACGCTTAAACGAAATGTCAATAAATACCACTAGGTCACACAGGAGAACATTATCAATTTATTAACCCCGAGACGATAACTAATGTGCCGGTCACATATCGTCAATGTTGTTGTTTTTTCTATCGCTTTGTGTCTTATTGAGGGGTAGTCTGCATGGTCATCATTAATCATTAAGTAGTTTCACTCGTGAAGGGTAAATTCCTTTTTATACATTTTTATTGTTTCGATAATGTGATGATGTATGAGGTGAGGTGTCGCTATAATCGAGAGTAGGAGTTGCAGAGGACATTTATCTTTATGAGGCAAGACTTTTTTTTAGCATTGCTTGCTCTCACCCATTTCCTTTAGTGTGAGCGCTCACGGTCGTGAAATCGTATTGAATTTGGGATTTTTTTAAAAGGCTTCAGAAATGACTTTTCACCAGTTAAGAAAGACAATTAAGACTTTTTGTAAAAAATGGGCGATATCTAAAACTGTAATCTAATAATACAGGTGCGAGAGAAAGAGTGACAAAGCAATTCAGAAATAAATGATTGAATTTTTTATGTTGTGTGTCAATGATGAGATGTCCCTGGCCATTTTCCATTAGTTGATTTTTGCGATTGCGCATCCAAGCACCTCCTCCACCATTACAAAATCATTTCCCTTTGAAATGTATTTTTTTCTTAATAATCTACGGATAACCTTTGTTGACACTTTGTCCTCTTCGTGATACTAATCATGGCGATCGTAAAGCTGATGATGGTGAGATTCTTCTCAGTAAAAAGATGTAGCTACTACTTGTAAGGTCAGACAAATTGCAAGCCGTCACAATCAGTGGAACATAAGTTTTAATGAGACAAAATCAACTTTATTGCTAAATTTAAGGGGTGTTTTATAAAGTAGTGTGAATTCTGTAAATACGTATGCATTTCCTTCCAGCGACAGTTTATGCGTCGATGAAAAGTTTACAGTTTAAACGTGGAATTTTGATATTCGATAGGTAGTTCAATGTAGGAATCGGTAGTGATTGAAATCAGCGCCTATGATTGGGGTAAAAGATAGATATAATTGAAGCGCTCATGAATTTAAAAAAAAGTTTAAATATCACATAGATGACAAGCAATTTATTATAATAACTCAAAACAGTCGCAAATAAAGGAAATAATATATGCGACAAGTTGACTACGTGGAGGTCTCAAAGGATAAATCTAATCCGAGTAAAAGTGACTGTAGCAATGTAGTTGGCCTTTTGCTATCTGACAACCCCTCGTTTTCCCACGGAGGTACACGCTATTTCAATTACGTATGAAAATTAGATGTACCTACTTCCCAACAAAATTAAACACTACCGAAACTTCAGGTGTGTAGTACACCTTTCCAATATTTTGATGAAAGCTATCTTTATTCATTTAACTTAATGGCTTATTGAATTAAAAGGAGTAAATGAAAATTGATAAGAGGCCCGTTTCGTTCGTAATCTAAAGTGGTTTTGAAAATTAAACAGTAATGCAACACAAGTGATTCATGGATGATTTGGTGAGTGTTCATATACAAAAAAAAAATTGCAAGACTGTATATTTAACATTACACTTATCTTTAAGAACATAAAAATATACACTTTTAAAAGATCTTTGTGAATTACGCCTTTAAAGGTCTCCCAAACAAAAACGAGTCTCTTTTGTCACCCATGATTAATTTGACCGCAACCAAATCCAGAGTTTCAGAGCATTCTTAACAAAACCACCTCTTTTCAATGAGATTTCAGTCAAACAAAGAACGTTAGTGAGTATATTACATAAATTGGTTTTTTGAAGTGTGCAACCACATTTTACAAGGTGTAAAGCAGTGTGGGTTTTTATAAGTGTAGCATGCAAATCTTGAAACAATTTCGTGTAACAAGTTGCTCATCCTTGAAATTCGCAAGCTTTGCAAAAATCTGCTACACTCTCATAAGCAGATTTTCATTGAAACCGTTTACCCTCTCGAACTTTGACGTGACTGAAGCTGAAAAGGAATTTGCCTCATAGAAAAAAATGAGAGGTTAGCTTAATTATGAAGTGGTGCGGTAATAAAATGAAAGAACTTCGTCATATCTCGTTGCTTTTGTTTACTTATTAGTGCGTTCACTCTGTGATTTACCTCAATAATAACAGGAAGAAGTGTCTGATACTCTAAAAAATTGGGTTACGTTTCTGCCTGAGCGCAATTTAGGAATAATCCATCAATAACATCGACCATTCTAAAACAAAAAAGAGATTCATTCATGTTTTAATGCTGAGATGCGCATACTTGCCTTCAGGCACAATTTAGCAGATCAAAGAATTTAGAAAAAGTTAAGTATTACGTCTGCTCCACTATTTGTGCTTCCTTTTGAGAACAATGTTCAACAACGTGTGGTACGAGCACTTTTATCAAGTTAATTGAGTAAATACATCTTTCTTACTTTTACTTTATGTTTAATCTGAAAATTTGGCTTTTCAAAAAGCATATAATCATTTCTAAATAGCCTATACACACTATATACACTCATCTCGAAGATGTTCGAAGTATAGCTCATTTGATTGGCCAAAAAAACATCACTTCACGATCATCCTAACTGCACGACTAACATTTTTGACCACCGCTCCAATCGGAATTTTATATCTGAAACGTGTGCGTCATTACTTGTACGAAATTTGCATAATACAACCTCATCTTTTCAGTAAAAAATTGGCGTAAAAGAACCAAGTAAAATTAAAAAGCATGACTTACCACACAGGAAATGGTATGCAAAAAAATGTAATATATGAGAGACAACAATAGATGAAGATTTCATGCCAGAAATTTTTACGCGGACTTCGTCTTTTTTGTTTTCAGCAACTGAGAATTGCGTCCTGGTATTATATAATGGACATTTGATTCAATTCACATCTCAACTTGTAAAAACGGTATAAAATATATTATAGTAAACGGGAGTTCCGAAATTCTTAAGGTGTTCGATGCAAAGTGTTTTCAAAAAATGCAAAAATGTGCGATATAAGCATATAGTACGTATTTATGTACGATTTTATGCATCACATCAGATTAAAATGCATGAGTGTCTGCGCAAGCGAATGTGGAGGAACTTTATGCTTCCTGTATTTAAGATAATCAACAGTTTCTCACCGAGAGTTGTTAAAAGTAATTTACGGCTAGTTCCACTTCTCTGCATTGTGTTGCACAGCACCCTCAAGACATTACCGCATCATCATCAACGGGATCTGTTGTACGCGTCAAAATATAAGGGTCTGTCTGAGAATCAAGTATTGTAATTTAATGGTGGCCATTATTTTAATAGTGTTAGTTTGGTCACACTTTCACATTATTTCCATTTTGACGCTACTAACCAGTAGCGTACTCAAGCTGGCTTGGATTTTTTGATGTGCAGTTTGCACCGTGTGATGCAATCGTGTGCACTTTGTCATTTTTCACATGAGTAACTTTCCACGCGAGTCACTCTGAGCTTAAAAAAATAGAGTAAACTGTTAGTGTAAAGTATAAAGTTCCGAGTTTGATTTTTAGTGTGTTTTCTTGATTAACTCAGTTTCATGAGGTTTATTATTTTAGAATAATGATGCATTGTAAACAAGGTAATTAGTTTACCTAAAAATTATCTTTCCTGAGTTTTTCATAATCAGATTAATTACTTCTCATCGATTTGTATGGGTGAACTCATTACAAGTAAATTATACTAACTATACGCGCAAACAAACAGTTTAAACTCAAATCCTAAATATTTTTAATGGTAAATGCAAAACCTTTTGTTACCATCATCGAATTCAATGTTATAAAAACAGTAAGTCACAAAAGTAGCTGCAATGCTTCACAATTCAGACAATCAAGTATCGAATTACTTGCCCCACAACAAAATCTTCGTCTCGTCTACTTTGTGCACTCAAATCTCGTCGTAATGTTACAGTACAAAAAAAATCCAGTTATTCATGAATCTTGACAATCAACATATTACTCCGATCGTTAATGACGGTGTAGAGTGCTGAACCGCAACAGACGATGATGCACATTTTTTTCAAAAACATGATGATGCCGACTTCTCAGAGATTGAGAGTTGTACATCTGCTGACTTTGAAACTATTGAGCATACAAAGAAATAGACTGCATACGTACACCTCCTAACAATGAGAATTTTTTACAAACGCGTTTTTAGAACGAACACATTGAAAAACGTCACGGACATTATCACCAGGTGTGGGTGACTGAAAAATTTGTAGATTTTCGAAAAGAGTGTTTTCTCTAATTCTGCGAATTTTACAGAAATGGATCTCATTGATGGATGACGATGATGTGACTTGATGATGAGCCTTTCTATGCTAATTCTGGTGCGACGATTATGCTCTGCTTATTTTTGTTTGTTAAGTTTCTCCTTTACATTTGAGATACGTCTTATTTGTGGGACGACTATGTGCAAACATCAAAATGGTTTAGTGGAACGTGGACAATTCCCTAACTGAAGGATAATTGTTGTGCAAGCAAATATATCCTTTGAAGTTGTCTGTTTTGTAGCGTTTCTAATCATTTATTTATGTAGCCACGTTGTGGCTCTTAAGCTTTGGGATGGCAGGTGTTCTTTTCAAAGTGGTGTAAACACATCGAAAAGTTTCATTGACAGTTTAACTTTATTTCTACCATTTAGTAACGTATTTTAGTCAAGGAGAACCTACTTATAACTAATCTCACTTGTGTCCCTACCAGTCACAAAAATCCGTCTATTTCAAGTCTGCACTTGTAGACATTTTCTCTATCACACAAATGTAGAGTTTTCTCTCATTTTTCTACTTTCTCATTATTACAACATTAAAATAGATTCCGCAATGCACTTTCCGTGGCATGAGCAGAATGGAAAATGACAGTTACACACGCTTAAAATGCAAGTCTCACAACTCTTGAAATGAAACAGAGAATGTAGAAAATGGGAAACCTCATTTTTCTCCCAACTTCCGGTGCGTGGTCAAGAAACGCGGCCACAACAGTCGATAGCCTGCAAATACACGCTTTACGGCTTATGTGCGTACGTAATACCTAATTAGGGAGAAAGAGCACACGATTCAACATCATTACGGTAAGTAGATGTAAGTATGATGACGACCAAGACCGAAGACGTCGTGTCTAACATTTCCTTTGTTTCACTGACCGACTCATTGCTTAGCACACTTATCTCACAGTGTCAAGTAATCCTAGTTGTATTGTGGTCTATACATAAAAAACGTCGAGAGGGTGTCTACGCGAGTAGCGTATGTACAACAACGAAGAATGATGATGCAGTAAATTAAGGAGGTATATACTACATATAGCTAAAACGCATCTCAAGTAGAATAAAATATAAAGGAAAAGTTGTTTTGTAAGGGAAAAGGTGTCTCAGCATTGAAGAGACGAAATCCCGTTAGATTCGGTTGATTAGGCCGCGTTTGTTTACAAGAGGGAATGATGAACTCGAGGAGTTACTTAACATACATAATTTTTCACGTACGAAGTGCGTGGCTCATCGTGAGCTGCCGTTTTGTTCTCATTCACCTTCTTCGATATAACATCGTCAGTTGCTCACTATGTTGTCGAAACCTGCAGCTAAGAAATGTTGTATCTGGTTTTTTGCACAGTTTTTGGTGTATATGAACCGGAGGCTGTGTTTGACTGGCATAGTTTTGTCTCGAATGCCATGCTGAATTGTAGTAGTAGGTCAGTGTATTAACCCTGTGGTGTAAATACAAGGTGAAAATATTTTGGAGAAGCAACTAAAGATGTATGCCATATTGCGGTTTTATTTTTGATGAAATACGGAAGACTCAAAGTAGGCAATGCAGGTATTTATGTTGAGACTTCAATTGCATTTTACCAAAACTCATTATCTTTACGGTGGGAACATCCAATAGGGTCAAATGAAACATTAAACGTTTTTGTTGTTACGTCGCTTCCTTCCTTTAAGCCGAAATACATGTGCACACAATTTGAGGAGGCAATTTGTATTCCCTTCAACTTATACTTATTGTCGGTTCAAATTGTGAGAAATTATGGATTTATGATGGTAAACTAAATGAGTTGCAAAGACAAAGACAAACTTGCGTAATTTTCCACATTACATATTAAGTATAAAGTTTTAAGAAGTCTGATTACCATTTTCCCGGCTTCCTTCCTGCTTCCAACTTGCATACTCTTGAAGAATCAATTAGCTATTTTTTCTATATCTAAGAGCAAAAAGTTGCTCATATATAAATTTTGTGAAAATTGTGGTGAATGATTTGCCCATCTTGAAATTTTGATGTTGATTACAGAATGTCCGACGGGTAACCTCAATCACTTCTGATTCATTCACAATATGAAAAGTATCGAAATGACGACATTGCTCATACATCCACATCAAAACTCATGTAACGCTGTATTTAACATAAATGACTCCTGATACTGGCTGATTAGCACAACAATCAGGTTTCCTTCAGAAGAAACTTTATTGATATTCCGCACACATTCGATTCGAACACGACCATACTCATTGTCATACGTAATGTGGTACAAAAATCAAAATTGATTTTTTTCAAGTTCTTTTTTGTTGAATTTAATTTTAAAATATTTCTCTCTGTCACTTAAAAAAGTAATCAATGAGGGTGCCACTGATGTCCCATTCTGTCAGGAAGTTGACATATATAAAGCTACATAAAATGTTCCCTTTTTAATAAGCAGCAGGGGAAGTATCAATAGGCTCTACTCTGGCTGTAAAAAAAAGCTGCCAACCATTTCCTTCCCTTTTAATTACAATTTTTGCAAACAGTAAGCCATTCGTAAAGGGTACACCACGTGTGGAAGACGTTGTAAATCAATAAGTTGCGTATTGTGCACACACTGTTACCTACTTACATTTTGACGATGAATGAATCATCAATTTTTTTTTCGAAGGGTGAGGTGTGGTCTGATGTGAGTCGAACAAGTGCAACAAAATTACTTGGCATCTTATATGTCGCAGGGCACACGTTTTCTTGTTGAGGTTTTCAAAGAGCAGCCCTATTTTCCAACTCGATTGCGATAGAGAAATTAAACTTTTTTTTTCGATTTACAACCTACATCCTGCAATGAGTGAGTACTTCTTTTAGAAGACACAAATGATTTCAATCAAATTCACAGTGGTAGCGATACGATTGGCTTGATTAATCTCTGATAGGATGAGCGCAACAATTATTTTCAAACATGAGGGAAATTATGGGAATGAGTTGACACTTGAGAGATTTACGGGCAGTAATTTTACAGAGGCTGAGGGATCTTGTGACGAGGGCGAGTACCTAACGGCCATTTCTTATACGGTT
This sequence comes from Alloscopus bannaensis, assembly GCA_027743745.1. NCBI lineage: Eukaryota > Metazoa > Arthropoda > Collembola > Entomobryomorpha > Entomobryidae > Alloscopus > Alloscopus bannaensis. The sequence goes on from JAHZMW010004049.1 coordinate 15,011, forward strand.
ATCATGCACAAAAATTTGCTGTTGTATCTAATGTTAAGTTTGTGTTGACTTGGGTTTAATTTTTTTATAATGGCATTCAAAATGTATTACGCTCGTAGACTTTTCACTTAAGTTTGATAAATGATCCAGTTGTAGGAACTGATTTATAGTGCGGAAGACTTGCGAGATATGTGACATGTTACTGTCACAAATAATAGAGAACATCTATTTTTGGAGCATATTCATTTCTAACCGTTCTCTCTCTATTTGAAAAGATAGGAATAAACGTTTCAGGGTCATCCGTCAATTCAATTGTCCGAAAATTCTCTGATTATTTAACTAAGCAGCGCCTGAGCAGTATGGTGTCGATGAGGCTGAAAGGGTCTTAATTAACTCATCCAAAGTTGGGCGAAGGGTGACCCCTGTGAAGACGTGTTTTTAGGTATTCTTCTTTACTGTCAAATACTCGGAAGACGTCACATGTATCATGTCACGTTCACGTAGAGCAAAACGAACAAGGTCGCTCTTTATAATCAGCGTCGACTGGATCAATGATATAGGGACAAAGCGTCGTTTTGTTGGCCTAGTTTTACAGTTTTGCAGTGTTCACTGGTCTTTCAGCCTGATTTAGATTGGATCATGTAAAATGGGAGTGCGTCTCGTAAAGTCGAAGATACCAAGAAGCAAGAAGTAAACCAAGAAGCAATTGGAGTCTTTGTTAACCCTCGTAAACTCGACTACGAGACCGTCTTGAAGTACACACAACGTGTCAGATACCCCAACTACGTAACCGTCTCGAAGTTTCAAAC
>JAHZMW010004050.1:0-10477 GCA_027743745.1 Alloscopus bannaensis
TGTAATTCCAGTCTCAGCCAGTGCTCTGCAACCTCGATTAGTACTAGCAACAAGGCAGCCTTCGGTTGTAGCCATCGGTACATGGTAGCTTTTATTGTCAAGAGTAAGGGGCCCTGCCACTCCAACGGGAACCGGAATATACCCTATAACGTTCTCGCAGCATGCACCGGACACTCTTGCGTAGTCGAAGTTTGCAAACGGAAGACCATCCAGAGATTCCTCGGAAGCCAAAGAACTTCCAAGAATTTTGCGCCTAAAAGAATCAAAAGCAGCATTAAGAAATGTACATGAAAATGATCAATTATTGTTAAAGCATAATAATTTCAACTTAAAACAATACCTTATACTAACACCTCGTTCCATATCTCCAACAACTTTCTCAAGCTGATAAGCCGGGATATGTTTCTCACGAACCAGGGTGATGATTTCCTCGTCGGTAAGGGACAGTGCCACAGTTTCCCTCTGATAAATATCTAAGCATTCACGAACACTTCTGGATTTTTGTCTGACGGTTACCGGGCTTGATGACGAGAACACTTCTTCAGAAGCTCCAAGGTGCGCTGTCTTTGCCAATAACTCTGCCAAATCTTTGGCATCATTGTTTAAGGGACGAACCACGTGTTTACGTTTAGAAAGTTTATGTTCACTTGTTACAGTATTGTCATTATTGAGAGGGTCTTCCTTCTCTTCATCCCCAACCAAGAATTTTACAGTTGAGCACGGTGTGAAATCTCCATTAACTTTTGGTGCATTCTCTCCCTTAGACGGAACATCCTCTTCTCCACCGCTACTGTCCCATTCACGGGCATCAAAGAAGCTGTCCGGATTTCCGTCCTGCGGTGATCCCTCCAGAGACTGAAAAGGGCTGTTGTTTGCCTCCATATCTTTGGCTAACTGCTGTTCCCTCACGAAGAAACTGGAGGGCAATTTGGCAATCAGGCCTTCCGAAAAACGACAAACCCACGGGTTATCTCCTCGAGGTTGTTCTTGTCATATATACGACAGCCGTACGAACTTTATGCGTCACGTCCCCGCTTCGAACAAGTCCTGAAAATATACCAAAGAAATCTTTAGTTATTCGCCACAAAAATCACAAGTTCATCCATTTACCTCTAATAAAAATAATTATTTATAATCACTATCACTATTTTGCTCTACCACAAAAACCTTCTAATTCCACAGTCGGTCTCAGCCTCAGATTTTGATTAATTGTGAAACACAAAATATTTCAACAGATTCGAATGATTCAGTAGTCTTATTGCACACAACAATGAGATGAGATCTTTTTAATTCTAGAACTAATTGAGATTTCTTTCTCCAGAGTTGAGCAAATTACGTCAGATCTAGATCTACCACGATGCCTGAATGCCAACATATACACACACCTTTTAAACTTCAACGTGTATTCACATTCACACACAAGATGCATACACTAGAGTTGAACTGACGGAAGACCACACAGGCAGCGCCTAAATCCGTTCAATTACTGAGAGAATGAGACGTGTGAAAGAGCGATATTTATATTGTGCGTATTTACAAATGAAAGTGTGAATGTGTGATATTATGATGTGAAATGTGAATGAACGCTTTTACACAAAGCACACACACGATCGACCGATATCGAGGTGTAAACACACCGCGTTCAAAACAAAATCACAAAATACCACACAAAACGACGATTTATGAGAATTCGCAATGAAATTCATATCACTTCACTGCATATCTGAGCTTACTGTAATGAATTTTTGAAGGAATTTTTAAAATGGATGAAGTTTTTAACGTGAAAAAATCGTTTTAGCAAGAAAAATCTTGAAGAGGATGCACACAAGTTAACCATAATTAGCTAAGTAATATTCTGACATAATTTACTTCTGCATTGATATTATTAGCTGTATAGTGTATTAGTATACTTACGAGATCCGTGAGAAAGTAGTATTTATTGAATGAGATGCTATTTTTCACTAAAGTTTACTCAAAATTTTGGAAGATTTATAACTCTTATTGAACAGCAGACACATGCATGCGTAGGAGGAAGTTTGCACAACAACCCCAAGAACCTGTCGTAGAGCCAAGAGTATTTCTTTGAAATGAAAAGCCCAAAAAAATTTGGCACCGTAACAGGAAGAGTAGTTCAAAGACACTGGCACATGAAGCTTGTGAATGCTACCTTGATGAGTGTGCACACGCCAAGTGTGAAGCCACTAATATGATGGCTGGCTGAATCAGTACTGAATTGCTTTGTAAATGCTCAAATCACAAGAGCAAATATAATATCATGTAAGTGTTGTTCCCGTTATTTGACACGGTTTTTTGAGCTGCGGTTGCAGATAAATGTTTCGATATGAAGTAGCCTTTGATACTATAGTTCGCAGTATGCAAAGCTTTATGGGGATTTTGAAATGCACAAAATGCAATCTTGCAAGTTTTATAGCGTTAAAGGCCTTAAAGGGTTTACTTGTGTGGTTTTGAAGGTTTCAGAGCCAAGACATAAAGTGCCTTCCTTTTCACCCATAAAAGTGTACTAGATACTTTTCAAGTGTACTTTAAAGAAGATTCAGCCTGTATTCAGATTTTCAGATGCGGTATGAATTCATTGTGCAAAGATGATCTGTGGATGTGGCACGTATACATGGTCTGCAATGTGGGATTTGGTTTACGATGAATTTCATACAAAGCCAAGAAGCCTCTGCTGGTTTGAACACTTAAAAGATTCCTTTGAAAGCAGACTAACGAGAAAAGTAAAAAATGGCTGGCTTTACTACACTTAAGCTTTAGATATCTTAGGTGTATGTTTACATGTATGAAGGTTGAAGGTAATACCACTTTCTACACCATTGCATTGAGTGTTAGAAAGTTATATATGAGCTGTTCACACAACCTGCACATGCACATACCAAAGGTAATCCTTAAAAAGCAGACATAAACCTTTTCGATGGGAGATCGGATAGGTTGAAGAAAGAGATAAATCTTTTCGCAGAAAGGTGCAATGGAAAGTATGACTTGGTGACGTGGATGGATTTACTCATACTTAAAAAGGTTTTAAATATTCGGCTTTGTTGAAGATAGGTCTAAGATCACGTAGGCTCTTGCGCTTATAAAATCAATATAATATAAAATGGATGATGGATTGACTGGAAGGACTATAAGAAGCAAACTTGCTTTGCATTGACTTACATGTTAAGAAATAAAATAATATGTAAATGATCGTATTTAACAATTAGCTTGAATTAATTTATGCGTGATTGGAGGAAATTGTATTTAATCCAATTGGCAGCATTTTACTGGCTGGTATACGTTATATGTATATTGATATTGATTAGTAAGATTGCAGTTTATATTTCTGAGAATTTAGCGTGATTTACAGAAGTAAAGATAAATTAGGTATTTTACCTTGTTCAAGATTTCGGTTCTCTAATAACAAACGTAGAACGAGTCAATAGAAGTAACGTTGCTGTGCCTTGTAGCCTTTTTTTAATCATTTTTCTTTAAAAGACGTCCAGAGTCCAGCAGAGACTTACGTAGTTTCAACTACTTCATCTTGAATTCGAACAAGTTGTATTTAGGTAGTAACCTAATTTCAAGTGCAAAATGAATGAACACTCGCCTTTTCAAAGAAGTTGCAGGGTGGCGGACGCAATTCTACGGAAAAATGTTTGCATAATGTAAACTTCTAAGACTTTGTCCTGGGTGTTTAATCTCATATTCTCTGCTTTTGTGTCTGTCTCTTCTCCGTAATCATGCGATAGAAAAGGTTTGATATTATGGCAAGTTATTCAGAACCAGTTTCAAAAAAATGTAGTCGTAATGAAGTGCAGTAGAAATGTAATTCAGCAATGCAGTTCCAATGGGCTATAACATGATGGCCTTGAGTTTCTGAATGAGTTCAATAATCACAGTAGAGGAATGCGCAAAGTAGTGCATTGATAAATAGGTGAACTAATTTCGGTGTTTTGTGGAGTTCCACGATAAATCTCACGTACTCTTACAAAAATAATAGTTTACAGATTGCACGATAAAGATTTATCAGAGTGTATGACTAACATTTGTGTCCAATTCTGGGGGAAACGGCCTTCACAATGTGATTCGTGAGCTTGTCTGGAGTATCTAGTTTCACTGTCCAACATGCTTGTATATTGTGTAATTTACAAATAGCGTCAATATATGAAAATATGTATACCTCTTCATTAAACTCAGTTTAGTTTACTTGCTACGAAAAATGCAATCATTTTTACTCCAAAAATTCAGATAACTTACCAAAGATTTCATTTCAACGATACTGCTCCGTTCCTCCTAGCCGAAGATTACATTCTCGTGCCACTGATATGAACGTTATAGCTAAAGATGTAGTTGATTGCGTGTTTCTGGTAGAGAATTGTAAAAATATAGTACAACACTTGCAATGACACAACCTTCGCGAGTCAAAACTGAAATGATTAGTCGCGCCGGCAATTTCAGCCTTCACCGATATTCAGCAAAGATAAAACTGCATTAACACTTTACGCGGAGTTTACACGTTGTAGTATGTGCCCAACTTATTGTCACTTGAGTCACATAGTCATATCATCACCAGCCACAAGCTCGCGCTACAAATGACGACAGACTGTACAAATTGAAGATGATCACACACAACACGAAAAGTTGCACGATAACTACACAATGCGTGTTTACGGATGGTGACCAGAGAAGAGAAATTTTTGGAAATCTCTTGATTCAATTGCTGATGTAAGGTGTGCGCACATCAATGCAAATATCCTTTGTAATTGCACGGGACCCGTTGATTAGGTCTTACTGAGTCAGAATTTGTGACTCATAATCACTCCACCACTACGTACTAGCGCAAGGTTCGATAAGTTTTGCTTCCTTCCATGCTCCTTACTTTCACCACGAGACACAATGTAAATAGCTAAAGCCCAACAGACTCATATTCCCCAAATAATTTAATTTGATTATAGCAGATTATAGTAGCTTTTAGTATGGGGAGAGCAACGAAAAACATGATTGTTAGTCACCCAAACCCCTACGAGTGAAGGAAAACTCGGTTTTCGTTTTCACCCGTATATTTTATTCGTATATAAATCAAAATTTGATATTAAATTATATAAACGTATACGAGTGTAGGTATGTAATATGCATGTTTTCTCAACGTATTCATAAGCCCATTTTTAGAGCCATGATGATGAGCTTTTACTTCAACATATTATGAATGTATTATCACATGCTGTATATACTACTAATTCATTGTCACACTCATACTGAGGAGCAGGGATGACGATGACGGCCAGCTCGAGGAAACCCCGAAAAATGCCGAGCAAACTTACGTATGCTTACGCCGTTTTATGATCGCCTTCCAAGATTTTCCGAATGCCAAAAATTCTCATATAAATCTGCCCGCATCGTGTGAGGTACGCGTGTACGTCTGTGGTCGTGTGGCAGAAAAAGAACCCAAAGTGATACATTTATGTGTGCCCACAAAACTAAAACGTGGTACGATCCAAGAAGTACAAATGAGCGATAGTAAAAATGCTCCGAAGGTGAAGAGCGAGAGTGGAACGTGGTAACACCATGTGATTGACATTCGCCTCCGGAGGAGTTATTACAGCCAAAAAAGTTTGCTAATTAAAGAGATTGCTTCACAGAGTGCGGTATCATATCTCTGGCTTTGGTTGACAACAGTTGTGCATAGGAAGTGGGATTCCGAGTCCAAGGTCAACTTGACAGAAAAGGGGAAAGGAAGAGTAATTTACTGTTGTTTAGGTGGAACACGTCTAAATCAAACCCAACTCCTGCCAATACCCACTCGAGTGCTGTGACTGGTGTAATGGATTGGAAGCTTACAAATCTTTTCGATGAAACAATGTCTACACTTGCATTCGTCTGCTGATAAATGCAAAGGAATAATACGTAGGCACATTCTGTATGTCTCCTTGAGAGAAAGTTATGGCTGAGGTTCAATGAAAATATTTCTAGTATCTGCATCTCACGATACCAAATAAATGCATGCATTTTGCATACCTAACCGTCGGACGCCTCGTGGCTAATAAAAACTGTCAATTTGCATTAGTTTGAATGGAAACGATTTGCAGAGCTTTCCAACTTGCAGAGTTACACTTTTCTTATGTAATGAATGAGTACACTACGAAATATTTGTAGGAAATTGAAAAGCTTTGCAAATCGCGATAGCATATTTCGTGCTCAAAATATAGTCGTTTATTTGTAAGAATTAATACTAGTCGGAAATAAATGATGAGCATAACTGATGACCTAAGAGAAATATAGGAATTGTCGTCAATTATTACTGCGCGAGCCGGAATGAACCTTATAACGCGTGGGAAAGGTTTTGATTGCGAAATTGCAATGTAAGCGATGTAAGAGATGCCATTAAATCATCATCAGGCGATTGGAAAAGAATCACGAATAGGGTAATACCAAATGATTTCATGTGAAGAAACTCATAAAACAATATGTTCGGCATTATTTATTCATGGAATTTGGCGAGGTACGGGTTTTTTATCTGTCAAAATGCATACCATTTCTACGTCATCACTTCATCACTGAAAATCATGTCCGTTACTTCCGTTCAACACGATAATGAAAAATGTGAAGAGGCCGAGTACTTGAGATAGGTCCTGTTAATTTTTTTGCAAGCAACTCTTTTTGCTTAATAAGTAAATTATAGAGCTGACTATAATACCAGGAATGGGCAAATTGAATATCAAATCTTTTCCGGTGTGCCGCATTACAGTTTTAGCAGCCTCATAAGTGGTGCATCTAGAGTTAAGAAAACAGCTCTGTACCGTACCGATAACCATCAAAAATCGTGACACTGCTGTTTGAGTTCCAATAACGATATTATACGACACGAAGTTTTAATAAGTTTAGGGGTACAATTTCTATTTACTATTTAGTTTCAATTCTATTTTTCCCAATTAAGCCAATTTTTTTATCGGGATTACCAACGTTCTGATTAGATCTCGATAACTAGGCTTAAGCTATTACCGATATACTCCAGCCAGATAAGTTTTCCCCCTAATGAAACTGGATAAGTTAAAGCAGTTGTTTTGTGTTTTTGCAACAACCGTTCTTAGCGCGGTTGATACCGGTAGTAGTTGAAAGATGGCTACAACCATATCATTGGGCCTGCAACTGACAATTGTGAGTGACGCACGTATAAATGTAGTATTTTTTAAAAAGAAATTACTATTACTACTGTAGGCTTTCTGCAGTATGAAGAAACCCTCAAGTTCAATGTTGTTGGATTTGGATGGTTTGAGTTGGGAAGTGTTTATATTGTAAAAGTGCTATCAACCTGAGAGAAGTGCGAGAGCCTCTGTGAAATAGAATTGAAGAGCAAGAAAAAAAACTATACGCAAAAAAGTGTGTAAAAACCCAACGCGCAATGATTTATGTAAGTGAAAACGCTTATTACATAATAAAAATCCGAGCGATAACCCTGCAAAGGCTGACCTCTGGGCATTACTTATTGAAAACAGACATTTCATGGTATAGCAAATTTTTTAATCTTATGCTTCCTGCAATCACTTGGATATAACATTTTAACCCCAGCTGGTCAGAATGAAACTGGTTATAAGTGAGCAAGTCAGAATAAATATAAACCCACTTAATATTCATTAATTGACTAATAACAACTCTGTTGATTCGTGCAGTTGCAAACATTCCGTGTTACATAAGGCAAAAATCATGCAAATCACGACTACACAGAAACAACATCGTCTAATGAAAGAAACAAAGTCAATAGGTTTGTTTGCAAGAAAGTGAGTAGAAGGTCATTCTGAGATCACACTGGACTACATAGTAGTGGCATTTCAGACAAATGCAAACTATTACATATATACGCATACCTAAAAATGCTTCTGTTTGCTATGTTATGCGTGTTGGGTTCTCAAGAGATTAGTTTTGTTCATATTTTGCAGTCGCAAAATTTATTGTAAAATTACGTCTTGGATAAAACCGCTTATAGCTTTTCGGTTTTCATCAGTAAGAGACTTACAATACATACATACATGAATGTACTTTTATATGCCCACTGTAGCACAGTAATTGTTCGTAAGATGAGTTCGTTATTTGTAAGATGTAGTCACACGAAGTAGTTTTTTGTTGAGAGCACAGTGTGCAATCAATGTCACACGATTTTCTGTGCGCATATTTTCCACTCGTGTTCAGCAGTAGTTTTTTTCCCAACCCGATGCTTTTCGAACCGAATGAATAACCTCATTCTCCTGTAATATGCACAACGATATCATGAGAAATTTGTTGTTTTCAAGGGTTTTCTAGAACATCTGCTTTTGAATGAATGAGATTTGAATAGTAAAAGATTCACTTCCAACAGACGAGTTGATAAGAATCTTTTGATCAGCTCCTAACATTGTATTTACTCTATCTTGATTGCTAAAAAAATCATAAATCCATTTTCCAGATTATCTTTTATTTTACTGTATGAAATTCGCATTCAGATTAACTCTTAGCTAATTCAAACGTCAACGTAATCTTCGAGGTACACGATAATCATAATTCCACCACGGAAAAATAATTTGTATGGACTAAAGACGTAATGTGTCGGTTAGTATGGTAGTGTGTGAGCACGTTGCATGTGCTTATGATAGACAAGCCGCTTCGAGCCGTAAATAATCTTCACTTGTAGAAACGTGAGTAGAACCTCGTCACAACACATGAAGCCCACATGAACTCATACAAATATGAGCATATCAATGATTTTTCTGGGTTTGTATATCTGTAATATGTAATGTATACATGTATGATATAATTTTCAGCAGCTAAACTAGTGCTTATAGCCTGACTGGATCATGGGATCTCATAGTGAATCGCTACCCTCTATGCTTGAGTATGGCCCATCATCACCTGGCACAGTCCAAAATCCAAGGCAAGAGCAGAGCTTGAAGTCATGCTCTTCTTCACCAGCAGAAAGGGAAAGTTCATGTAACCACTGTAATTGCAACTCAAGGAGCAGTCCCTTGCTACAATTTGGTGCCTGCGGACTACCGTCATACCTATCTCACCCGGATAGGTGTAGGCCAAGAGGGGATAGCTGCAGTCATAGAACAAATCGCAAACGAATCTCGTCAACAATGTCGCACCACGATTTGCCAGCGAGGCGTAAAATGACCCAGGGGTCGTGTAAGGGCAAGGGGATGGCTGTCCTAACATCGGGAGGCGATTCTCAAGGTGACTCGGCTACTTCAGTTTGCATGCAACCCACGTGTCTTTGTAAAGTTACTGAATGAGCACGCTTTTGCTGTTTTAAATGTAGGCATGAACGCTGCCGTAAGGGCTGTTGTCCGTGTTGGAATCTACCTCGGTTGTAAGGTCTATTTCATTAGGGAGGGATACCAGGGAATGGTGGATGGAGGGGATTATATACAAGAGTCGACCTGGGGGTCTGTTTCTGGAATCATTCATAAGGTAGGGAGGTAAACTTGTTGAATTAAACGTGGCATCTGAACCTGTCTTTTCAAATTTTGACAATCATTTACCGGATATAAGTTGAGGAAAGTTGTAAATATAACGCTAATTCATTCGATTTTGGTTAACAGGAACTGACTCAGCACTTCATAGAATCATTGATTGCATTGACGCCATCGTCTCTACTGCGTACAGCCATCAACGCACCTTCATCCTCGAAGTTATGGGTAGACATTGCGGGTAAGTTTAGCGTAAAATGCACACTTGCTAATTTCTTAGCGTATGTGATTCAAATGAAAATTCAATGCAGCATTTCAGCATTTCATACATTACGAAACAATATTTGCACAAAATATAAGTATCTACCACACCTCTCTCTAAACATGAGTGTGGAACAAATGCTTAATTTCAAAGATACCTAGCACTGGTTGGTGCACTTACTTCGGAAGCGGATTATGTGTTTGTTCCTGAAGATCCTCCACCAGTTGATTGGCAGAAGAAACTCTGCGACAAACTTGAGCAGGCAAGATGGTTTTTCTGGTATAGTAGAAATTGAGCTTGAGGTGGCAATAAATATGGGAGAAGCTCTGGTTTCAGCTTGGGAAAGTGGAAGCTTTTAAGCTTTACTCAAGTTTCTAATTAACTGCTACTGACGATGCTACTGGAGAAATTAATGGTTGATTGAAAGAAACATGTGAATAGGTTTATGAATAAGTGGTGTGGGTTTTAAGGATTGAATTTTGAATTAACTTCATGCATGCACTGAAATATTTATGATGAGTGGAGTGTTCTTCATAATGTATGATTGACCGTACTAACGATTGGTTTTAGGTATTTGGCTTTAGTGGGTTCATTAGCAAGTGAAGCCGACTTTGTGTTCATCCCAGAATGGCCGCCTGAAAAGGACTGGCCCGCTAAGCTGTGCCGAAAACTTTCGCAGGCAATTTTTATTAATTAAATTACTTGGCAGTCATTAATGCTTACAATTTTTGAGCCACGTTAACGTATGATCTTTGATGATATGTTTACTTATGTTGTA